>JARKIB010000339.1:0-140357 GCA_029378385.1 Mycena metata | reverse complement strand
CCTTGCTACGTCGCTTTGAGCGGCTTGGCAGCCTACTAGATATCAACCGATCTGTCATGATGCTCAAAGCTGCTGTTGAGCTCACTCCAGATAGCCACCCTGATAAGCATTTCAGGTTGAGCAACCTTGGGAATTCGCTTGCCCGTCGCTTTGAGCGGCTTGGAGATCTCAGCGACATCAACATGTCTGTCTTGATGTTTGAGGAGGCTGTCCAGCTCACTCCAGATGGCCACCCTGACAAGCCTTCCAGATTGAACAACCTTGGGAATTCGCTTGTGGGTCGGTTTGAGCGGCTTGGTGATCTCAGTGACATCAACAAGTCTGTCTTGATGTTTGAGGAGGCTGTCCAGCTCATTCCAGATGGCCACCCTGACAAGCCTTTGTTCTTGAACAACCTTGGGCATTTGCTTTTGGCTCGGTTTGAGCGGCTTGGTGATCTCAGTGACATCAACAAGTCTGTCTTGATCAAAGAGGATGCTGTCCAGCTCACTCCAGATGGCCATCCTAACAAGCCTTCTTTGTTGCACAACCTTGGGAACTCGCTTTTGGGTCGCTTTCAGCGGCTTGGTGATCTCAGCGACATCAATAAGTCTGTATTAATGTTTGAGGAGGCTGTTGAGCTCACTCCAGATAGCCACCCTGATAAGCATTCCAGGTTGAACAACCTTGGAAAATCGCTTTTGGCTCGGTTTCAACGACTTGGTGATCTCAGCGACATTAACAAGTCTGTCATGATGCTCAAAGCTGCTGTTAATCTCACTCCAGATGGCCACCCTGACAAGCCTTCCAGATTGAACAACCTTGGGAATTCGCTTTTGAGTCAGTTTGATCGGCTTGGTGATCTCAGCGGCATCAACAAGTCTGTCTTGATGTATGAGGATGCTATCCAGCTCACTCCAGATGGCCATCCTGACAAGCCTTCTTTGTTGCACAACCTTGGGAGTGCCCTTTTCCGTCGCTTTGAGCAGCTTGGTGATCTCAGCGACATCAACAAGTCTGTCGTGATCAAAGAGAATGCTGTCCAGCTCACTCCAGATGGCCACCCTGGCAAGCCTTCCAGGTTGAACAACCTAGGGAATTCGCTTTTGGGTCGCTTTCAGCGGCTTGGTGATCTCAGCGACATCAACAAGTCTGTCTTGATGTATGAGGAGGCTATCCAGCTCACTCCGGATGGTCACCCTGAGAAGCCTTCTTTCTTGAACAACCTTGGGAATTCACTTTTGGCTCGGTTTGAGCGGCTTGGAGATCTCAGTGACATCAACAAGTCTGTCTTGATGTTTGAGGATGCTGTCCAGCTCACTCCACATGCCCACCCTGATAAGCATTCCAGGTTGAACAACCTTGGGAATTCACTTGCCCGTCGCTTTGAGCGGCTTGGTGATCTCAGCGACATCAATAAGTCTGTCTCAATGTTTGAGGAGGCTGTCCAGCTCACTCCAGATGGCCACCCTGACAAGCCTTCTTTGTTGCACAACCTTGGGAATTCGCTTTTGCTTCGCTTTCAGCAACTCCATGATCCCGAAGACTCCCAGGAGGTGCTACGTGTGTACACTTTATCTGCATGCTCAATCACAGGCTCTGCCAGCATTCGATTTGATGCAGCCAGAAGGTGGGCAAATCATGCCCATGCTCACCAACCCTTATCTTTACCCCGTGCATATGCTACTGCCATTAAAATTCTGCCTGAATTGGCATGGCTGGGGCTGTCTATAACCGATCGGCATCATTACCTCTCGAAGGCAGGCCAAGTTGTGAGAGATGCTGCCTCAGCTGCTATTGCAGTGCATGACTATCAGAAAGCAGTGGAGTGGCTTGACCAGGGTCGTTCAGTTATCTGGGGTCAGCTTCTCAATCTGCGGACGCCAGTAGATGAACTAAGGAAGAGTCATTCTGGCCTTGCTAATGAGCTTGTCTCTCTCTCTGCCGCATTAGAAACTGCTGGCACCCGGAGTAATGCTGTTGCTGAGGATACTAAACCACAGTCACTGCAGTCCATCGCAAATGAAGCTCATGCCTCTGCTCTTCGAAGGAATCATATCTTACAGCAGATCAGAGAGCTGCCAGGGTTCGAGAGTTTTCTCTTGCCAAAGCCAATTTCCGAGCTTTCCTCAGCCGCAAAGAATGGCCCTGTTGCTATCATAAATGTCAGTCAATATGGATGTGATGCTCTGATCCTCATGCCGGGCCTTGTAAATGAGGTCATGCATGTCCCACTGAAGAACTTCACACTCCATGAGGCACAGGCATTGGCACAATCTTTGGCATCAATTGTGGGAACTACCGGACGCAGTGATAGGAAGATGTTCCGTGAAAGAGATATCGCTCCGGATGATGTCTTTTCCGACATTCTCTCTGAGCTCTGGTTCAAAATTGTTCAACCTGTTCTGAATGGAATTGCACTTACGGTAAGCTATGTTTTACCATGGCACCAAATTCCCATCCTTATGATTTCTTCAGAGTCCAGTATGCCAGGATTTAGGACGTATCTGGTGGTGCCCAACTGGACCACTCGCATTTCTTCCCATCCATGCAGCAGGACTCTACGGCAAGGACCAAGCGTTTGGCACGAAATTATCCGACTTCCTGATTTCGTCCTATACACCATCGTTGACTGCCTTAATCCAAGGGCATCGCCCACAATTTGACTCCCAGGCGGGAATTCAACTTCTTGCTGTCACTCAACCCTCGGCTGAGGGACAGTCCCCCATCCCGGGAACTTTGGAAGAAATCAAATGTATTGAGCAGCATGCCAAGGGAAAAGTTCCTGTTCTGTGGTTGGATAAAGATATGGCCACGATAGAAGAAGTTCAGAGGGGCATGAAGGATTCCAGATGGGTCCATTTTGCCTGCCATGGTGTGCAGAGCACCTCTCCAACTGAAAGTGCCCCTCCTTGCCGGAAGCTCACGGTTGACACTCTCAAACATTATCCAGCTATCTCTCCCGAATGCTGACCTGGCATTTCTCTCTGCATGTCAAACAGCCACTGGTTCCCAAGGGCTCCAAGACGAGTCGGTTCATCTCACTGCCGGCATGTTACTAGCGGGATACCGAGGTGTCATTGGGACGATGTGGTCTATCGGGGACAATGATGCTCCACAGGTTGCCGGCGATGTTTATGACCATCTCTTACAGTCATCACCTCCAGATTCGACGAGGGCAGCTGAGTCGTTGCATCTCGCCGTTCGGAAGCTTCGAGAGCAGCCCGGAGGAAATAAATCATTTTTACACTGGGTGCCCTTCATACATTTTGGGGTTTAATTTCGAGGATATAGCACGGTGTAGGATGTGCGTTGGTGTAGTAGTGGTAGTAGTTTGGTAGTCCCTGTTTCTGTAGTATCTTTTGTGAGTTACAGTCTTGATTTTCTTCAATGGAGTGTGAGAGGTTAGAAGTTACAACTTTATGAGAATCTCAACCAGCCTTATGTATATCTCCTCTGACTCGACGTTTGGGTATCGCATCCAACCTGAGTAGCGGAAGAACGAAATGTCCGAGACATGAATTCCATGCCCGAGAGCACAAGTAAGGCTTGCAATACAAATGATTGAACTAGACTTGTCACTTCATTCAACAGAAACCAGGCTAGTTGAGCACACCAGAGTCAAAACAAAAACAAGACTTACAGCCTACCATGCCCAACCAAGCTGGGCGACACTCTCGCAAATTTGCACCAAAATAAGGTGCAAGAATTCACCTCACAAACTCACGAGTAAATGGTCCCATCCCGACGCCAACCTTTCCAACTATAAGTATGTGATCGGTACAGAGCGTGGCGTGGTTTCTCCTAGATCAATGGACTAACAACTCAGGTGCAGTGCCTTTCTGCTTTTACTTATGTCCACGCTCAAACTCAACGTTGAAGTCAATATCCCGACCCAAGCTAAACATCCAACAGTGACATTTCAGAGACTCAAGCTGAAGATTGATACTTCCTAATATTTCAGGCTGAAGGTAATAATTCGGTGTTCGAATAGCCGTTCTTCAAAAGAGTCCAAATACAGTACTCGTGGTCACCATTGAACATTGTCAAAGTAAACAGCTGGCGTACTTGTTTGAAAAGACCATGCCAAATTAAATATTGCAGCTTGCTGCGAGTGCTCTGCCAGAGCGGGAGGTGTCGCGGAGTTATCAATGGCGCGAGGAGCGCGGACGCGTTGTTTGGAGCTGTATGCTCTACACGTGATTGCTGTCAGACCCGTGAGTCCGGGCCGTGACTGCGTGCTGTGCCTCCCGCTGTGCCTCCCGCCGTCATCGCTCCCTCCAGGTTCCAAGCGCATTCTCGCCGACCCATCTGTCTTCTCGGCAGGAACGGCGTGCATCTCTCCACTCACGTTGTCCGGCTCCTGGGGCATCTCCCTCGGGCACGCCCCCGATCTCTGCCCACCCACCTTTGTGTGTCCCCCACTCAGTCTCCGCCATCCGTTACTCCTACCAGCCCCGCACACGCTGTCGACCTCACCGCAACGCGCATCCGCATCCGCCGCTGACACCCACGTCAACGTGCGTGCCAGCCGCACTGCGGTGCGTGTCTGTCCCACCATCTGCGCTCACTGACTTTGTGCTACAGCTTAGCTCTGTCCGCGCGTCAAGTGCGGTGACGCCAATCGCCTGCTAGCCCCTGTTCAATCAAGCCACTTCTGCGAGCCGCCCTCCTTCGACGCTTGCACACCTTCAACAGATCTTGCTTGGCCTCCTCATAACTTCTTTAATGCACTCTACCTCAGCGCCGGCCTCCATCCGCGCCGGCCTGCAACTCCTCCTGCCTCCGCCTCGCCCGATCGCCTCGTCACCCGTGTGCGCCCCCCACGCCACTCCTCTCTCGCTATATCCCGGTCCCTCCACTTGAGCTGTCCACCACTCCCGCAGATGTATTCGCTACTCTCATCAGTGTACGCATTCCTCCGCCACTTGTCCTGCCGTGCCTGCGCCAACGCCGCAATGAGGTGTCCTTGTCCTCGCGCGCGCCAGCCTTGCCCTGTCCCCGCTGCGCGCGCACATTCCGCATTCATCCTCCCATGATGCGCGATCCGCGACTCTACTCCTCCTCCTCCTGAGCCCGCTCCCGCCGCTCCTACGCTCTCGCCGTTCTCCCCTCGACGCCGGTAGAGCGCAACCGAAACGAGTCGGGTGAAATAACCGCAGCGAATCTATACACATTCATTCAATTTTAAAGCCCCCCGTGGATCTGGCTCTACCTGTATTCTTGTAAGACGACTTTTGAGCGTCGCGCAGGACGGCCTCTGTCTTCCGGTCAGCGCTTTCTTCGTGCCCTTGGACCCGCCGCGCATTTCTCTACGTCTTTATCTTCAAACGCTACATCCTCGTAATTTGACTCTGCGCGTCGTGGCCACGTCTCCCGTGCCCGCCCCCGACCCGCCCCTGTATCCGTGATCGCTGCCTCGGAGCGCCTTTATTTATCCTAAACCGCTACATCCGACGGGTGGAAAGGCCAGCAAAATTCAACATTACAACACCGCCTTGAGGTTGTGTGGCGTGGAGTGCAGTCGAATCGATCCACGGATTCAAACACATTGTATATGCAACTAAAGGTAAGGCACGGTTCAAATGCGGTGAGCTTCGACTTTCAAACACGGCGAGCTTCAATCTAACTCCAAACACGTCAAGGTCCACGCTGCATCCAAACGCAGCAAGCTTAAGCTTCACGCGGGATGTCTTCGTGGAAGACGATGAACGCCGTCCCTCTCTCGTTGGGTCCTCAATTCGGGCTCTCTTGTCGCTGCGTTGACTTTAGCATGTTGTCGTCGCATGTGTTAAGTGAAGCTGGAGTCAAACCCAAGATCAGCTGTGGATGCGCACATCGGGTTCTTAGGTCGCTGCCTCAGCTCTAGCTTTTTTCTAATTCATTTTCCCTTGCTTGTGCTCAGTTGCGCTCCCGGCCTCCGTGTTATGTTATGTAGATCTGCGATCGATGTGCGCTGGCGAACCTGGTTACGGCTCCGGTTGCGGCTTCAAGTGTGAAGGCAAAGCTGGATTGGATTAAAAATTTCGAGTTGAAGGTGAGGAATCAGCACGGGACACCGAGAGTGAGGTTAGTTGGTACATCGTTGTCTGACTGGCTCGAGGATCACCACGGCCCAGATCAGCGTAAATACAAGCTCAGATACAGCTGATGAGATGTGCATCAGTTGGCCCTAGTGAAAGTGTATCAAAAGGTTTTCGATGCGGCTTGCTACTTATATGCACGCAAGCTGAAGCGCCAATGCGTGAGCCGTCGTCTAAACCGGATTCTGCGGTCTACGAGACTCGGAGCAGAATTTTCGCGTCGATGCAGGGCATGTATGAACAGTCAGATCTCATAGCTACAGTCAATGTATACAATGATAGTGTTTTTGTGCATCAGTCCCGGGGAAACCAGATAACCTCATATTTTCAGACGACCGCCGCCTGTGGGGGGCGGGTTGTCAGACTACTACTGCGAATGCAGCATAATGCTTACCCGTTGCCAAGGCCTATTTCAGGGTAACAATCCCACAGAACGCGTCCCAAGTGGTAGGTAGGTAGGTAGGATTACACGGCCGGTCCCGCTCAGGAACGCCGGTTCCAGGAATTATCCCGGTGTACACGCACTAGGTAGCTACACCATCTTCCCTGGACCTCTCCATATCCCAACAGCCGAGCTTTCGGTCGCAGCGGGGCATCGCAAAACACCCAAACTCGCCGAGGTAGACTGCCAGAACATGAAAAAGTAAATTTGAATCGTCACGTCAGTACTGGTTAGCCTCAAGCCCCTACACGCCACACAGGAACCTCGTAAAACACCTCCAAGACATCAAACGCAAATTTAGCAACCAGTGGAATAGTCGAGCGTGGGTAAATGATGGCCTTGAGGAACTCCGTGTTCGAGAGTACCACCATCTGGATGTGCAGTTCCGGAAGATCGGCGAAGAGTTTAGCGAGGAACGTAGCCCGTAATTGAACCACTGTGGCCGATGACTCACAGGTAATTAGGGCATGCTCCGGCGACTCCACTTCGGTCTTACAGAAAGTTTTCCGGAGGACGCTCCATTACCATCCCACGAGTGGCGGTGATAGGGCTCTGTTCGATCCAATCCATTTGCAGGTTCTCGGTCGAGAGAAGGACTTTCAAGATGCCGACGTCTCCAGGTGTACCTTCCATCATAAATGCGTTATCGCCTGCATTGTAACCGATAACGACTTTCGGGGGATCTCCGCCATCGGCACGCGAGGCAGGGAGCGGCGCTTCCTTCTCGGTTGACTCGGGCGAATAGCACTTCTGTGAATACATCAGTCGTAGCTCCTCGTCGAATTACACGACTTACCAAGATGGAGAACGTCAGAGGGTCGAAGTAGAATAGGTAGGGAAAAATGTTGAACGGTGATTTGTTGAAAAACGTATACCCGAGTTTGTCTGTCGTCGCAACCTCTGCCCTCATATCGCGGTTGAATATATTTGGTGAGGGCTTCCGAACGCGGACACGTCGACCAGCTACAAATCGCCATTCGGGTGGATCCTGGAGCGTGTGCATTTCGAGCTTGACCCCTTTGATTGGATTCATGTCGGATTGTTTGTTGAGGAGTAGTGAAAACCGTGCAACGGCGCCCATAATAGATGGGAGGCGGTGAATATGAGCTGGTCCGAGAGAAAATCTGCTCTCGGGTACTTTCAGACTCGGATCCGAGTCGGCGATGATACCTTTCAGAGTGACAACAGTAAAGTTGAGCAGCTGCCCCTCTCTCTGGACGCATAACTGGATATCCCCATCCTCCTCAACCCTTGAGTATAATTTGGGACCCTAGGAACCCAAGCCCGGGACAGATGTGTCGGCCGGGAAGAGGGCTGCCGTGGCAGCGGCGTCAAAACCAGGGGAAAGGAAGCTTTAAGCATTGTGTGATTCCACTTCGACGCTACCGCCTTCCATCTTCTGCCCAGGCCGGTAGGACCATTCGCCGCCGTGAAAACGCATACGCAAGAATGGAATAAGACCTCGCGCGCCGTGAGGGCACCAATCGTCGAATCGCCATCCGTGACGAGGAACTCGGTTCCAGGCACTACGGAACTCGTGCTCCCCATTTTGATCTCAAAAAGACGGGCTTCTTCCCTTGAAGTACGGGGAGCGCGTTATACGCCTTGGGATACGTCTCGCTGAACAGTGCACGAGTCTTGTGGACACCCTCAACCTGCGGGTGTTGACCCGCCCAGTGGTCCGTCAAGTGAATAATATCGCGTTGGTGTCGTGTCAAGGGGAGAGGTGTATAGTTGGCGCACAAGGCTTTCGGAGAAATAGCCACGGTACACGCCAGCGAAGTCGCCTTCGTGGGCGAGCTGCGTTTCGTGACAGGCAGCAAGGAGGACGTGCGACTCCATGTTGTTTATAGGAAAAGCCGTACGGAGCTTCTTGACTCATGTCGGCCCGCTTGCGGAAACGTTCGCTGTCGAGGTGGGCGGGAATTGCAGGGCCGCCCGGCGCATATCGAACTCCAACGCCGAGACGACCGATTCCCACCCGAGTGGCAAGAATCAAAAATCGCGGTCTATGTGAATCAGTTCGCAAGGACAAGTGTCAAAGGAAGGTAAACGCACGACGTTGTTCCCCCTGGCAGCCGCTAATTCGTTGAATAGGTGGCAGAACGTGAAATCGGGAATGCCATGAATAAGGTGGCCATCGATCATGAGTCGTTCGTCGTGGGGGCAGATGGTTTCTACTTTTCCTTTCGGAGTGTCTGCCACCGGGTTACCACCGTGTCCCGCGTAGAAGAAAACGATAGCGTCGCCCTGGCAATCCCCTCGTTGCCGACCAAAAAAGTTTTGAAACTTGTGAGGATATTCGCCCGCGTGGCGTCGGCATTGTGCAAGACTTTAATTTGCGTGTCGGGTCCAAGCTTCTCCTCCACAAATTTCTGGAAAGCCTTGGCGTCGTTCACGCAGCCGTGGAGGTCAGGGATGCTAGAACTTGCGTTACTGAAACCCAAGTCCGCCAAGAGGCAAGCACATGTACAGATAACCTGCTTTATCGATTCCAATGATGAGTGCGGAAGTACTTCATAGTCTTGCTTCGAATTCGCTATGGCGAAGAGCGCTTGGGCGATCGGCAAAGTTGTGGAGTAAGATCGAAGGATTTAAGAGATCTTATACCCGCGAAACGGGTGCTTATACATGGTGTGCAAAGCGCAACTGAGACCAGCAATAACTTCCAACCCGCGACAAGCGTGCGTTGTACGACGACTTCTGTAACAGCAGTGAGGTGATGTCCAGGTAGGGAACCCGGCGCCGCTCCATTAATTTCACACACACATTAGAAGGGAACGTGCATTCCTTCATGCAGGGGTGTCATTTGGCCGGAAATGGCTTCACGTTGCCCAGGCTTCTTCCCTTGCCATGGCGGTCGCACTGCTGGATCGATTTGATCCCAACGCCGATCAGATCACGAGGAGCTGACATCCCGGTACCGGCAGATGCAAAATTGCCTCTGAAATGATCTCAAGTACACTCCCGGTCCTACCCAGGTGTCTGGCCGCCTCCAGGCGGGATAGATATCAGTTACGGACGACTTATGCAAATGACTAGAACACGTAAGACCTCGTGTTGGCGTCGAGGACGGTCTCATGGCATGGAATTAATTAAGGTGACAAGAGCGGCTACTGTGGACTCGGAGGCTATTTAATGAACATGGTTACGACGGCATCCACTGCGCTCCATATTTGGGCATCCATAACAGGGCGTTGGGCTTGAGAATCCCGCCTGCCAATCACCGTATCCGCCGCCGCCGGCTGTTCGACGCGACTCATGTCCAAGTACTTCGTGGAGATGAAGAGTTTAAGGAACCCCGTATCGGATGTTACGCCCTCAGGAATGACGAATTGGAAGGCGTAGCCTCCACCAGCGCCATATCCAACTGTAATTCGCGTCGGCTCTGGGCTAGACTTGGCCTTCAACGGCGGCTCCATGGTCGGGGATTGCGGTTTTATACCACGCCTAAATTACGGTGTTAGTCCACGACGGAGAGAAATGAGTCTCACGCACATCAACACTGTATGTCGCAGGGTCGAAGTAAAACAGGTACGGGAAAAGATCGTACTGCGAGTAGTTGCATATCGCGAAGCCGTATTTGCCCTCGGGTTCCAGGCGAAACCGCGCTTCGTTGTCGATCAGCAGATTGCCAAGTTCGAGGTTGGGCACACGGGCCCCATATTCCCCGCCCAACCTGTACATCTCTATCTTGACTTCGTTTCCCAACGAGTCGTTTCCATTGTGCCTCCCCAAAAAATAATTGAACTGGGCCACCGCATCGAGGACGCAAGGGAGATTCTCAAGCGGAACGTTGAGTTTGACATCCGGGACGACATATCGCGAAAGCTTCGGGTCCAGACGAGTGATAGAAAATTCGACCTCCGATATACGTCGCACAGCAAGGTCCGCGTTATTCGGGCATTCCACCACAAGGAACCTCGGTCCTCTTCGCTGGACCGAGACGTCCGATACCGTGAACTGTGGGATTTCACTAAAATGAACGTACACTTTCATCATCACGGCGTCGTTTTTCCAATCGGAAGACGACAAGCCTTGTGCTCTCTGGCAAAACCAAATTCTCCACCGGCACCGTGGGGATCAACATCGAAGAATTCAGGTTGACCGATACTGCAACGAGAACGAGCTGCGGTTCCAGGCCACAACGTGCATCCCTCTCAGGAATAAATTGTGTTCCAATCACCACCCCACGCATGCTGCCAGTGTCGACCTCCAGAGTGCCGTCCTCCCTCATAGTCAACGCGTGTGACATCGGATCATGAACCGGGCCCTCGAGGTCGAAAATGAAACGGTCCTTGTTTGCGCCTTCGCACTGCGGATTCTGATCAGGCAGCGTCGGCAGAAGGTCCAAGAGTTGTGCGTAGGTTATGCGATTCGGCCCAATCCCGCGGAGCTGTTTGATGAGGCTGTCGGTAAAGAAACCGCACGGCTCGCCCGACGCAGATATACACTCCCGCGCGCGCTGCTGCTCTCGGCACGCGGCCAGCAGAACGTGCGAGTGCATGAATTTATGCTTGATCTCCGAAGGCAAGTCGACATTCCCCGACCGCGCACCCAATAGATTCCAGTCGAGATGTTCTGGAATCGGGACGAGCGTCTCGACGAATCGCGGAACCGGAAGGATGCTGGAGCCGGAGTCCCGTGTAATGCCTCCTGAATGACAGCAATCGAAGATAACGGTCTGAACGAGAACTCAGTATGTCATTGCTGCAAAACAAGAAACAGGACGCACAATGTTGTTTCCTTTTGCTGTAGCGAGCCTACTGAGCAGTGTGTTGATAGTCCGGTCCGGTATCCCATGGACAACTTGTCCATCCAGTGTTTTCGCACGTTCGTCATGGGGCACCAGGGTTTCGATCTTGCCGTCCGTGGATGGCCACGAATCCGGAGCTTTAGCTCGGCTGCCGTGTCCGGCGTAATAAATGATAATCGTATCATCTTGCTCGATGGCTGAATTGTCTATGAGATGGCTTTGGAATTTTTCGAGAATGATATCGCGTGTGGCGTCAGCATTGACGAGGATGGCAATTTGTGATTCCGGGATGTGAAATCGGTTGGTCAAGAATGTCTTGATCGTCTGCGCGTCGTTCACGCAGCCTTTAAGATTCGGTATGCTGTTCGACACGTACTGTGACGGAGTAAGATTGGTAATAGGTCAGCAAAACGATTCAGACCTCATCTATCCCGATTATAAAAGCGAAGACGGGACAGCGGGGATCCCTGGAACTGTTAGTTCGTGTCTCCTACAAGTCCACGACATATTCACCTCAAGGTCCTCTCGGGTCCTTGCAACCGGAATGTGAGAGTCATCGATCGCTTATTCGAAGAAGGCAACATTTTCACAAGGTCTGGACTCAGTCAGCGCGGACCGATCGGAGGGAAATGAAGACGGTATCAATACCTTGGTTCCGGGGCTCAAGCTCGGTGAGTACTGTGACATTGCTTATCAGTGCCAGTGGGCTAAAAGGTCGTGTCCGATAAAGCATAAGCGTCAAGTCATCGGAATCAGTTGAGCTGCTTCACACACTCAATCGATAACGAGTAAAAAGTGGAATGGATGCTTACAAGCTAAATTCCTCGTTCCACACATATGACGCCATCGCTCTGGCGCTTGTTGTTCTATGGACTTGGGCGCCCACGCGAATTCAAGATGCAACTTGCTGAACAACGAACATAGGTTCGGACGAAGTCCTTCTATGCTGATGACTGGAGATATTTGAGCGCCTCAATATCGAGGGAAGAAGAGGGACAAACCGGTAAATTTTATCTCCTCAAACCTAAGGACGACACATTAAATACTGTTCCATTCGGAGAATCGATGGGTACCCACTTCTCGTTACGGTCCATTTGATTAAGAAGATTATTTTTTGAAACGGTCAGAGAGAGGTGGATTTTAGTGGCAGAAGGTGGCGAGTACGAAGGAAGGTGTTGTGCAGTCGTGGCGTTTTGAGTCGCTGACTGTGCGTGGCAAGTTCACTTTAGCTGTGAAGGCAGGGTTTTGTGATGTGTCAAGAGAAGCTTTGAAGAGAGTCCAGGCCTGCTCCATTGAAACGGGGAGATAAATAGAGCGGAGCATGGCGGCTATAGCAGGGAAAGTCGATTTTCTCACTGCGGACGCGGATTGTGATGCGACAAGTAGTTGAATCGTCCCGTTTCGCAGGATCGCATTCGGCCAAGGCCTCAATTCCAAAGTAATCACGATCCAGATTCGACGCCGCGTGAGTCCTGCACCCTCGGCGCCAATTCCCCGGTATTAGTTACGTCGCCCGGGTTCCACGAGGGTAGTAGTAGACTGCTGCTTTAACACCGTACCCACGGCATCTCCACAGAATCTGACAGTTATGAGGATTCAATGTACGCAGGTCGGTCTATGCAAGAGTTTAAATGTCACATACATAAACGGTGAAGCACATGGTGTGTCTGGTTAGCTTTTCAGGAGGTAAACGGCACGCCACCGTTCGATTCGGGGTCGGCGGTCCGGCTCGAAGAGTACCCACTTTCCGTTTCGGCGACTAAATTCCACCGCACCGAGGGGAGGGTGTTCAATGTTCCATGTATTGCCCTTGAGAAAGTCGTTGTCGTGTGAAGGAACGGAGTGTGGTTGATCGTCTAGCCGGGCCTTTTTGAATGCAGATCTGAGGTTCCATATGTGCTTTCGCATAAATGCGCTGAGTGCTGGGTGGCAGAGCGAGGACCTCGATATCTGCTGGAAATTCCTGGCTTTACGAAGTACGAGGCCGAAAGCTTGGAAATTTGAAACTCCAGAGGGACTTCGGGTTGAAGAAGAAACACCAGCATTGAAGAAACCAGCGCTGGTGCCTGGCAGCGCCTCGTCGATCCGATTCGGAGGGCGAGCCAGGGTGTCTGCGTTCAGCGTTCCGATGAGCCTTGCAGAAAAACACGAGGCGAGTTCAAGACCCGGAGTTTGTGGTCAAGAGCAAGAAAGAAAACCGTTGTGGTGGCAGGAAGAAAGTGACGGGCCGCAGTGGGCCGCCCGCAGCCGAAGGAAGGTGTAGACAAACATTTGCACACTGCCACCCTTCTCTCCCGTCCATGATCAGCATTCCGGACGCCGCAAGTTCCAATCCAACCGAGTCTTTTCTGCGCGTCTTGCCTCTGGTTAGCGTTGGGTAACATCTGTCCCGCACCGTGACTGTCTTTCGCCGCGCCCACGCCAGCCCGCCCGCGAATTTCGCACATACAGGACGTCTACTGCCTTGCCGTGTAATACTACCTACCTACCTACCTACCTGGAAGCTCTGAGACACTGCTGCGTTGACTGAAAAGGTGGACTTCCGATATGATATGGTGCAAAGTTACCGTGTGTCTAACCCTCCTATTCCACTCATTTCTCACTGCGTCCCCTCATCCTCTGCGCCGCCTTCTCTCCACCCAGACTCTCCGCACGTGCTGCCGCAGTCGGGCATGGTCTGGGGCGCGTCACTCGCCGCGCTCACCACCTACTCATCTCGGTTAACGGTGCGGCGTTCTTGGACGGTTTACCCCTCGGTACATCTCCCACACAAGACTACGTACCACCTCACCTCTTCCCTTCTGTCCGCGCATGCCGACCGATGGATTCGTTTCAATAGACGTCGGTGCGGCGCCATCTTTACTTCCCATGAGGCGAGAATCGACATCTTTCGTCTGGATAGATATTTCCATTGACGTTCTGTCTCTCCACAGTTTAGCATCGCTCTCGGGTATGAACTCCACGGAAGCCGACTCCCTCGCACGCAAATCAAATCTACCGGATTACCTTCCGCCGCGTTCGCCATCTGTGTCTATCCTGGGGAAGTGGGCTTTCAAGGACGGGGTAGGAAGGATGCGAGGGATGGGAAAATGAAGTGGAGGGGAAACGGCCAATAGTGCGTCTGAATACCTCGTTGTAAGCTGCCGCTGCCAATAACTCAACTTCTTTCGCAGGCGATCGTGTCTCGGATTACCGGTCCGCTGTAGGTATTCCACTTGCCAATGTGCCCTCGGGCTCCAGCTCATCCCTTTCTCCTTTCCAGTTCATTGCCTCGCGCCGCGCTCTGTATTCTCGTTTCTCGAAGTGCGCAAATTCTCTCGATGTCCTCTTTATCTCACTCAACCCCATCCATCTGGTCCGTCGAGTCAATATATTCGTCTTCACCCAGTGATTTTCTTTGCTGCAAAAGGCATACAACTCGTCCGTCCCGTGTTCTTCGTTTCCTTCGGGTGCGGTGATCTCCCACGTGTCCGGCTCATCTTCACCAACGTACTGATGCTAATTTGCTCAACCGTCCTTCTACAGCCGTCACGTCACGTTCACCAGGATGAACATGCCGCGTTATCCGCAGAAAACCGCATTGGGCGCAGGTTACTATGCGCCGCGGTGCGCTATCAGTTTAGAATTTCACTGCGCACAATCACTGCCTTACTCCTGCACCCCCCTTACGCCCTCGCTCGCCATGCGCTCAAGTTGGGCTTTTGCGCCAGCATCTAAACGAGGTTAAATCCCAATCTGGACGTATGTTGCAAGTTCTACGCTTCATCAGTTAGTTTGAGGATGGCAGGGCGTAACCTCCTTCCTTGTAGTTGGATGCGCTGGACGTCGTCGACCCTCCACGTGTTCCGGGTGCGTTGTTTTCTGAGGCGCTGGCCATTGTTATCTTTATGCAGGTGCGTTTCTTTGCCAGCTGCGCAACTTATTCTTTTTTTCATGTGGGGGACTACTACGTCTTTTTCATCCCTCTCGCTCGACGGCCTCCTCTACAAGTCAATCCATAGGTTCTTGGCCCTGTGACTACGCCGATTTCTGGCAAACTTTGGCTGCTCCACGCCTGCGGAGTCTCTTGTCGAAGAAAACTGCTACTTCTTTTGTTATGCTGGGATTTCTGAGGTGAAATTAGACCTCCGAACGAGTGGCTGGAAGATGCGGATCAGGGAGCTTTCTGCGTCTGCTCCTGCTCCGCACTCTCGACTCAAAAGCTCTGGGTTCCCTTTTTTTCATTCCTACCGCCGCCCATGACTTGCACCCTCTAGTAATTCCACCACGTGTCTGGACGGCGTTTCATGGAAATGGTAGCTCTTATAGAACACGATTGTAGTGTGCGTACGTGATCATCAATCGGACGAAACGGAATCCACAGCGGGATGAATGTTACTTATCAAGTTAGATGCGCCGACTAATGGAGGGACCGAATCTTAACAAACGGTGTGTAAGAACACGCGACAGTAGGTAAATATGCAAGGTAGTACACTACTCCTCCATCGCAGACGTCTGGGCTTCGGTTGCCTGCCACGGAGGCTCAGCATCCGGAAGCGACAGGGCATCAGGGTCCTCTTCGCCGCGGAAACCAGTCGTTGTCGCCTGTTCCGTCAGCGAGACCAGACGGAACAACGGATAGAATTTGCGCTCGCCCTTGTTGTTCACCTGCGATTTGAAATTTCCAGAAGCCCCGCTGCGCACCCAGGTCGCATTTGCGGTGGCCGATACGGACGCGACGGGCGGCTCTACACTGAGACCGAGGGCTACAGTGCTTCCTTCCTGGGCCGTCAGCATGCGGGCGTAGGACGAGCAGCTGTGGACTTCGGAGACGATGACCGCGTCGCGCATGCTCGGATCCTTCAGAAGCCGCCTCAGCGAGCCAGGAGGGTCGATGGACGACATCTTGTCGTTCTCCATCACGAGGATTGCTCCACGGCCCGACGAGAATTTAAAGGCGCCGTTGACTTTGCACTGCACCAAGGCGGGGGTGGCCCTGATGAGATTGTGAGTTCACGTAAATATAATCCATAAAACGCACCCGCCAACCGCTGCTTCAACGTCTACTTGCTGCGCATTTTGAGAGACAACCCACATTTCTCCTCCCGCAGTTTCCTGCCCATATTCGACCGGTGTGGGAATATTGTACTCTTCGGCCTTTCCGTCTTCAAAAATGTTACCCTCCTTCAAGAATATGCCCGTCTTGCGCCAGAAACACAATCGTAGCCGACGTTTGCCTCGTGTCATTCTTCCCCAATCTCCGACTTGCACTGGGATCTAGAAATTCGCGTCGGTCAGAACTTTACGGCGGACTGGATAGCCACTAGCGTACCTCCGGGTCCCAACTCGCATATTTTTTGGATGCGCGGTAAATAAGGTCGATGTATGCGCGTTCGCTGTTGAGCATTCTGGCCTGGGGATGGTGCCACCAGTCATCGAGGCATCCTTAAGACCCATCCTCGTGGACAAGGTTCGGCATGATCGATCGGGGATCTCGCTGCCGCACCTCTACCATGGTGCGTTGAGAGTAAAACGAAACTCTGACCACCTCGAGGCAATGCAAACCTTCCAGCTTATCCAGGGTGTTCTCTGGATCTGCGGCTTCCCTTAGCGGTGCTGTGAGTCTCACGCAAGAACGGATTGAAATATATATTAAAAAATTGACGAGGTCCACACAAGATATTTCGACGGACAGAAGCTGCACGTTGAGGAGTGAGGTAGCACTGTTGAATATTCGCTACTGCTAAAAGTACAATCGTAAAAACCTAGGGCGCGACATTAGCGAAAGAAAAGAAAAGAAAAACACTAGCTTTAAGTGAGGAACGCACGTTATTCCAGTGAAATCACCCTTCCGCTGAATCGCTTATCCAATTTGACCCGCTCTCCAAGTTTGAGAGCGACTCTAGGGACATCGCTGCGAAACCGCCCATCAAGCACCCTTCGCGAACCGGTGCACTGCTGTGTGGAGCAGACCATGAGCGTGAGTTCGTGTTTCGACGGGACTTCGTCATGCCCTGGCCAGCAGACGTAGAACGAAGACGCAGGACGATCGATGAGCGGTACCGCCAGGTCGTAGAGGGCACCCATTCGGAGCCCGAGAGAGGACGGGTCGTCGGAATGTATCGTTGCCTGGGACTGAAAATCGCCGCCGCGCGCGTGAGATATGTGTTTGACGATTAGCGTCGGCGCTGGGGGTTGCACGACCAGCATACGCCGCCAGCTCGCATCCGGGCGCCTAAACGCTTCGGGCGCGTTGGCCCACGGCATCTTCGCGATGGATTTAGCACCTCCAGGCCAGGACGAGCGGCCGTGAGAACCTTCGGGAGCGAAGAAGGGGGGGAAGAGCTCCATTAGAAGGGGATTGCGCAGTGGTGGCCTATCAGAAGGGTCGGGTTGGAAGAAGAGGATGCGCTGCAGGGTGCGTGTAAGAGTAATGGCGTTCCACATTTTGCTGACGCGGGGGGCGGCGACGAGGAGGTCACGCATGGGGAGACGAGTAAGGATGAGCTCGACGAGCTCTGGCGAGGAAACTACAGCGTCGCGGGCTGTGGACATGGTGGTGTGAAGCAAGCTCGATCAGCACAGCCGCCGGTTGATCATGATGCGCACGGACCATGGCTGCGACAAATCATTTTTTTTTTGAATTCGTGGTCTCAGGAATGTCCTTCGTGCATTCCGAATTCTAACGACCGGCAGGGTCACCAAAAGTCTTTGCCAAATCTTTGCCTCGGAATCCGTCGAATAATTATACCGCGCTGATTTCAGCACGAACCGATGTAATCGGGGCACAAGAATTTTGGTCCGCGATCTCAACTGAGGCCAACGCGGCCGCAGGCATCCATAGCCAGACGAACATAGCGCGTACTATATTACTAGCAGAATTCATTGGCCCGTAATTAATCAATCCTCTTTGAACAGACCGGCTCGTAGTAGAGTCTCTACGCGACCACCAACTGCACTGAGGTGAACTCGTACGAAGCGGGTTGGCTACCCTGTAAGATTACTGTTTGTGAGCGACATCAACATCGTACTTGAGGCGAAAACGAACCGGTGGGCAGGTGCCGGCCTGGTTAGTTTCCACGACCGTCAAGTACAGGTCGGTGCCAGCAGAGTAGCTCGAGATGTCGGGGATGACTAGGCTAGTAGGAGGTGGGGTGGGAAGTGGGGCAAGCCCTGAAGCCGTTGCGTCAGTAATATTTGGGGCGACGATGGCAGGAAACACACCGAAGTTGGCGATGAGGTAACTGCCGAATTCTTCGATAAAGGTTCCCGCCGGAAGATTCCCATTGCTATCGAGACTTGTCGGCTGGGAGGCTGAGAGCCAGACAGTGATAGGTGTATATCCCTCGTGGCATTCGTTCAAATCGGCGTAGCTAAACGGAATCGAAGTTCCTGTGGTGATAGAAGTGCCAGCGACAGGTGCGGAAATCGGGCTGGTGCGCTTGCTAGGCGCGCCAGCAGTGAGTCCGAAGAGAGCGGCAACGAAGAGGAATTGGAATTGCATCAGGAGCTGGGATTCAGTGGGGAATAAAGACGACTGTGCGTCTGCAAGTTTATACTCTTTCCACTGGCGCTTTCCCCATGGGCCCAAGGTGGGCGCTGTTGTGTTGCTACCCCAGTTCCAGGCACAATTCACTCCCCATTGAATTGCGGGAGGTTAAACTTGTACGCTGCCGTGGCTTTTCGCGCAACCGCAGAGCCGACTGATTGGCGTCACTGTGAAACGACAGTTCAACGTAAGGAGTCGACACCCCAGAACTTACGCATGGGCTCTGCCGGTGCTGCGATAGTGCGTAGGCGCATGGAACGTGGGTCACTGGAATTTGGGTGTTTTGCTAGCTTGTGTGCGGATAGGGATTTGAAGGAATACACTCAACACTGACTACGCATTTTCCGGGACACTCCGCTCTTGACAGTGCGTGAAAGAGAGATCGAACATTCATCACGTGATGTGGGTTGAAAAAATGTCCTTCCTAAGCCTTCGCCCCGCGTGAAGGTTGGTAACTTATGACTGACATCGAAACAACGGCGGAACGTCCTTTCTCCACATCTGAATTCTACAAGATGAGACAGGGCTGAGTCGGGGTTCCTATTTATATGGTCATTTCATGAATGACGGCTCACGTCAATTTCTCTCCACTATGAACGCAATGGTTCTCATTTCCGCTGGAAGCGGGTCGATGTGAGAAGTTGAATAGGGGCATGCCGTCCTGCATATTCCCTTATCGCGTCGCGGCGGACTTGTCCAGAAACTCCACTTGTACGCTTTGGAAAGTGAGGATGTATTTCTGGCCTACATCACAGACGTTGAGGCCGACGCGAAAGACGTGCTAGGCACGGGCAGAGACTGCGGGCGATCTAATACGACGCCGCCCCAGCCCCCACTGCCCCGTACGCTCTCCACCGCCCCGCGGCGCGACCAAGTTAGCCATGAACTAGTTCTAAATCGAATTCTAACTCGCCTCAACTGCGGTCGAAGGCGGTCGAAGACGAAAGAGTCCAGATTTCGAAGGTTTAAACGATGCGTATGCGCGTTGATTTTTTGAAACCTGAGAAAATCATTTGACTTCAATTCTGATTATGAGCTGTGAAGTTAACAAGCAACTGTTGGACGCGGGCCTCATCTTCGGGAGAGGATGCATAGATATTATGCAACCTGCAGCCAATTAAAGTCAGCAAAGAAGGGTGATGCATCGAGAGAACCGGCAACATCATGGGCTGTGAACGCGCGCATAGATGAAATATTCGTCGCTAAAAGTACAAATAAAGATTGATGGATGACGCGGCGCACGCGATCTATTTGGGTGGAGACTCGTGCTGAAAGGGAGAGCGACAGCGTTGGTAGGGCGAATTCGACGGGCGACGATGACGCTACAACGGCAGGGTAGGCTTAAAATGGAAACGGCGGGCAAAGAAAGGAAAGCTCACCCTTTACCCTGTCCATCTCGGCGCGAGACAATGCCACAATATACGTGTGCACACGCTCATCGACCGCGGCGTCGTGCAGCACTGGCACAGATGTACCAGCGACCGCCGTTGGCGTCATATCAATCTCGTACGCGCATCGGACCTTCCAGAAAAGGGGAATTAGCTTGGTACAGGAAGGCAGGAAACAAAGAAAACTTGGGGAATACGACTAGCGTTCCGGCGGATATAGTGTGTTAATAGGAACGCAACTGCGCGGCATGCAGACATAAACGACCACTGTCGGACCAGGCGGAGAAACGCCATGCACCGTGCTCGACTTTGGCTCGACTGCCATAGCAACGCGCGAAGGGGACTTGCAGGACGCGCCGAGGTGCTGTCGTTCACGGTGAGACGTCACCGTAGGTGGTCGGGTGTGGTTGGGCGGGGTGCGGTCGCCGTAGTACCAGTGGGAGTCGTTGGGAGAAGGCGTGTGGCGGAGGCACGACAACTTTAGTAGCAATCAGAAATAGGTGTTCGAATTAAAAAGCCCGAACGCCTATTGATGGCAATGAATGCCTATCCATCAATGACACGGATCGTCCTCGGCAAATTGCCGAATGCGGCCGGCTAGTTTCGGGTTAGGTAGCTTTGGTTAGTGGTTAGGGTTTTGGTTAGAGGTTAGAGGTCAGTGGTTAGTGGTTAGGGTTTTGGTTAAGAGTTAGGGTTAGTGGTTAGTGTCAGGGTGAGAGATATATGAAAAAAACACGAAGGGACTTGTGCAAATCTAGCAGGATTGATGAGCCATCAATTCCACGGTTGGGAATAGGTGTTCGCTCCCATCAATAAGCGTTCGGCCAGACCCCGAATGCTTGATGCTACTAATCTTGTATGTACTCCGTGTGGCGCGGTGTCGCGGCGGCGGTGACGCCGGCGTTGATAGGATGATGTCGGCTTTAATCGGCCATTTGATACACATGCCGAGGGCCAAGGGGAACTCGGGATTCGAAAGTCGGAAGGGGGTCGATAAGTTTTTTTCAGCCCGACCTAGACTCCCCCCCCCCCCCCCCCCCCTACTATATAGGGAAGGTGTTTCCCACCCCTGGTGCCGGGCCGCTCCCCCCGGTATTCCCGCCGCTTACCGGATCTAGTTCAGACCCTACAACGACTTGATTTTAATGTGTAAGGTACATGCCATGGTCCCAGAACCTATCTATAATGGTGCTAGATCTTCAAGTAGACCTCCAGAAATTTGTTGAATCTTATTCCAAGACCACTTGAAGACACCTTTTGGTTGAACTTGGGTGGAAATATTATCTTGACATGTCCTGAAGCAAGTAGGAAGCAGAATTCGGAGTTTTTCACCTACTAGGAGCTCTACCATGCTTCTCCCAGCCCTTTTCTCCCCCCCATAACTTAACTAAGAAGTTTTTTTCAGCCTCGGCCAGACCCCCCCCCCCCCCCCCTCCCCCCTTCCGATATTTTAATCCCGAGTTCCCTTGCCGAGGGCGGCACCGCATGTGGGGTTGCGGAGCGCGGAGCAATTGCAAAGTAAAGGACCTTTAGCGCGAAATGGGGGCGCCCAGAAAAGATAAAGAGGGGCTGCGTCGTTGAAGAGGAAAAGTAAGAAGTGCGGGTGCGGCCTTCCGATCGATCAAAACCGGTCAAAGCGCGAAATACTAAGCCGTTTTGGGTGGTAAGAAATGCATTACATAGTGGATATCGCTATGACAGTCAGAGATTTTGAAGGCCCAGAGGCAGGGGGTTAGATGACCTCCAAATGTCCAGTTGAATTCAGTATTTCCGTGAAATGCACCGTAATTTTTCCCGTCAGACAATTCCCACACTGCTGAAGGTATGGGTAGGAAATACAGATTGGCCTATTCAGAGTTTCGAAAAACGAATCAGAATAGACTTTGAGAGCAAGAAAAGGCATTGTTGGCCTCGATTCCAAGTCGTAGCGTACAGTATACATATAACGTTGGCGTATCGAATACGGCGTCCGGAACTGGGGACCAGTTGTGAAAATATGATTCCTTAATTCAATTTACTTGCGACAAAAACGTCTAAAGAAATTAAAAGCAAACCCGACGGAAGCTCACTGCGGTGGGTGTGGCGCTCCAAACTGTTGTGTCAACGCAGCGGTCCCGCAATTTGCGACTGCTGGCGTCTCCCCGGCCTGATCCTGGACAAGAGCGTCCAAGCCAGTGTTGATATCCGCAATGAGGAAGAAGAGCGACGTGTTGTCCGCGTAGTTGCAGAACGCGAGGTAATAGAAAGCCCCGCTGGATCCGTCCACTGCCGCGAGGTAATGCCTGCCAGGGGGGGTTCCGAGAACGCTAAAACAAACAATAAAAATGCGATAACGACAAACCAAAAACCGGGCACCCACATTTGATCTGTTCCTGAGGGGAGATCATTCGCCAGCAACAAGGGACCGAAACCTTTGGTCGCGGTGGATGCCGGCGTGTGGAAGCCCAGTCCGTCCGAAGTAGCAAAGGTCAAATTTCCGTCGGATCGCCAAACGGTGGTCGAGTTTGCGGTAGGTGTCACGGTGACAGTGCCATTAGCAGCGGCGCTAAGTTCATACGGCTCTCCCGTCCAAACGATGGTCGTTCCAGGGTTCGCCGGACTCGAGATACGGGAAGTGAGATTGGCGGAAGCTTCAAGGCGAGGGACGATGTCAGGTTCAAGGTCGCGACGAGAACTGGAACCCCCGAAGCTGCACAAATCGATTAAAATAAGGGATGTGGAGTTGGACCGGAACCTACGGGAAGCAACCAGACACCAAGTAATATCCGGGGTCGTTCCGAGCACAAAATGCGGTAGTCCTGTAACCTCGACGTATAGCTGGCTCTCCAATTTCACGCTATAAGCGACCTCGATATCCGCCGTTGAGCAGCCATCGGAGCCGCTGGTGTCAATCTCGATTTCGAAGGGCATGGAAATTTCCTCGACAAGTGCAATGTCCGCGGTTAGCTGCGGTGTAATTCCCGGAAGGATGGCAACTTCGAGCTTGGTAGACACCGCAACAGCCGGCGTGAAGCTGACGGTGAATGCCGCCGACGCCGTGGTAGGAGGCTGAATCGACACACAGTTGTTGTTGAGGGACCAGTCTCCAATAATCGCGGAGTTCGAAGGGTTTACCATGTCAAGCACACCGCCGACCCCACTCCACGCACAGTCGTAACCAACCGCGACGTTGCCCGAAAGGCTGAGATCGAAGCCAACCTCAACAGCGAAATCGATAAATGTACCCAGCGCAAAGACGCCGGGAATAGCAAATCCGGCCCTAAAATATCAGTGAGTACCTTCAGCATTAACAGAATTTTCAACCCACCCTGGTATCGGCGCTGCCTTGTCAAAAACGACGGTGCTCGGCAATGAGTAGGTAACTGAGATGGAAACGAGGATTAGTCAAACCAAAGAAAGCGAATCACGTACTTGACGCTTGCATCCCCAAAATAACCTCGGCAGAGAGACTGTTGGCGACCACCTGGACAGTCGCAGTAGTGAAGCCACCGGTGAGGCTCCCGACAAAGGACCCCACGAAATTGACTTGCATCGCTACCCAATCCCGCATCAATTACTGCGGCAGAATAGACGAGCGACGCATGACGCACCAACTTCGCAGCTCACACAATAGACAAACAGACTTCCCGTGATACCGGTATTGGGGTCTGTTGCCGTGAAATTTGACAACTGATACGCTGGACTTCCCCTGAAGGAAGAATCAAACGGCAGTAGCGTTGTGGTGTCAAACGAAAAGCCGGCGGTAGGATTAAGGCTCCACGGAGGTATACTATTGCCCAGGCTGACCACTGAATAATTAATTTTAGGTGGACGGGAAAACGGTCGAGAACTGGAATACTCACGAAGGTCGCCTGCAGCATTGGCCGCTACGAGGGCGGCATCTGCCACTTGCGAAACCGCATCGGACAAGAAATCGAAGAAGTCGCGATTCTCAAGCTTTGTTTCGCCGGTATCAACAACAGCAGGGGAGGCACGACGAGACGGAGGAGGCGCCGAATGATTGATGGAGTATGAGGCTACCTGGAACGTCAAGTCCTGGTCTTCATGGAACGTCTCGTGAAAGGGAATAGCGTCGATGGTGGCAGTGATCTTGAGGCTGGTCTTGGAGGTCTGGATATTGGACACGAGATGGAAGCTACGCTGTTGCGAGGTAATTCCAGCTCCACATCCAGCACTGTACGTGATAAGGAGCAGTTGCGAGTGCGTGGTCCAGTCAGACGCGGCCGTCTGGAAAGCGCCGGTATCCGTAAAGGTGACCGATACCGAAGTGGATGTGGGGTTACAGGTGACCGAACGGATGTATCGCGAGTGCTCAAGGGCAACGGCAGGATAGAGATGGGTCAGTTGCATTATCGCAGCGTTCAGATTGCCCGCCGCATCCGCTGCCGGGAGGCAAATTAGTTCAGTAGAGTCAGCGGGGAGAAGAAGCACCTGAAGGAGTCGAATAGTACAGCGAACTATCGTTGGTGGCCTTGAGGTGGTTGAGGTCCGAGGTATCGTGGTCCGGGTGCAACGCAGGGTGGAGCGACGGTAAATTCGAATCCGAGGAGCCATCTGAGCGCAGGATGGCTGGGGATGCGAGGAGGGAAGGGGCTAGTGCAGCCAAAGCCGCACCAAGCAACATGCCATGGCCGATATGCATGACGAGATGAGGAACTTGGTATCACAAATGGTCGGTATATATACCGCAGGACCCTGACTTCGTACACATGTCGAAACAAGAGTGAGGTGGCGAAATGAAACTTCGTCCCATCACCGTATTAATTTCTCCGCCGCGAATCAGAAAGGGGGAAAGACCCTAGGATCGTGAATCCCACTTGTGCTGCCGGCAGTGTAAGCGCGCGCTTACCATGTCCATCACGATAGGTCTCCATCCTGCGGTTCCATTGCCCCTCCTGGTGCAGAACGAACATACTAGCTGTTCGGTGGTTCGACCGCTCTACGACATTCTGGGATTTCCGATTGACGCTCTACCTCGCTAGCGATGGACAGTTCATCTGGCGCCTATCCATCGGGCGTCTTTCTTAGTTCCCAACTTTGAAAGTATATTGAAAGAAAATTGATGTGCCAAAGAGGAAGCGCTCACCATTCTAGCTGTCGGTGGTGGTGGCAAGAGGTGCTTGATCTCTGGATCTTCAAATATGATGTGTTGACGAAGCGAGATTGATATCAATGCGGAACAGCGCCACTTCCCATCTTCGGACGAGCTGTCGACTTCCTCTCTATCTTCCCTTTTACTTCCCAGATACTCACACAAGGCTTCTAGCAATATACCTAACTGAATACATCTCCCCCTAATAATAAATTACCCCCTGGCTGTGATTCTGTTCTCGAGTCGAGACCAAAAGACCTCGCGTGTTCCTTGTGGCGTGTTCCTTGTTGCGAGTCACTTCTCTCCCAGGAATCTCAATGCTAGGTACAAGGAAAGCGAAAGAGCTGTAATATGTTGGTGGATTTGCATTATTATTTGTTGGATGAGTTGGGTATTGGATGTATGTGTATGTTCAGCATATACAGTGGGATTATTCCACATTGCTTGCAGGTTTTTTCAGAGAGTTGCCAGAGGATGAGTGGCCGTGAACGCGGGCAGAGATGAAGACGAAGCAGAGACGCATGCGGCCCTGTTGCGCAGTGATGGGCCGATCTTGCCGGTGCTGCCGCTGACTTGGCCGGTGCTGCCGCTGATCAACATTTCCTTTTCGAGGGGGGAGGGTGGTCGTGGGAATTATTAGCTGATCCAGAGATCAAGCACCTCTTGGGTGGTGGCGTCAAGAGAGAAGACTGCACCGCCACCTCTCACTCTCGTCACAAGATGTAACATCGTGCCTGCTGGCCCAACAGCAACAGTGTACCCCCTATATTCTGGCACTGTACATATGCTATTTCGACCTTCCGTTTTCGTACGTGTTCGCTTTATCCCACAGCAATCAATGTTTCGCTAAATTGGACAGAATACCCAGACAAATACGGGGATGGCCGTGCAAAAAGAGAACAGTCGAGTCCCCGGGCTGAGGAAGTTCGTGATCCATTTTATTACCAGCTAACGAGCGCAGAAGCTGGTTAGTCTGATCGAAAGGCTGCATTCTCAAAGTTTCAAGGTTGTAAAGCACATCCAGGGTCCGGTACTATTTCAACGGAGTTCAGGTGACACCTACTTTGTCCCTCTGAACTGGATTGGATTCTCAGCCCAAAAACGCGAAGATCATTCTCCCGACGACCAATTTGGTATAATTTTTCTGTAGGAATAAATCCAACACGTACGGCGATACAAGAAACAGACTCAACACACACGCAAAATTGTAAGCACTGTGGCGTAAGAATGTGGACGCTAAGGAAGACGCCGGAGGATAGGGCGATGGTCCTGCAGTATGAGCGCCCCGTGTAATTCCGCCATGTACCTTTTCATTTGCCAGCAATGGACGGTGTGATTGTCCCTACTTCTGTTGCAGAATGAGCAAGCCCCGTGCTGGATGGCTTTCTCGTCATGCTGCTGTAGTTAGACAGGCAGGCTGTGGAGGAGGCGCTTGGAACCTCACCACTCAAACTACTCCATTTTTCTTTAAATCATGGTAAAACTATTATGAGCATTGAGTCCAGTGTTGTCAAGAATATGGAATATGAATTCCCCAGCGTGTTGTAGCACAGATGCTCCGATACATATGCTCCTATATTGCATGTAAGCGCGTTCATTACGGTTAGTTCTGCTTTACAACCGGTCTCCGTCCACTGGCAGGCGTGTCGCATTCCATCCCGGTGCCTTGATAGATCGCTTCCAAAAGCGCCCACCGCGGCTCTAGCCGGGTTCGTCCTTCCCGAAGGCAAGCCCATCCAAAGTTCATCGACATCGTCGAAAGCATGTTGAATGTACTACGATATACTTGGCCTAGGACCGAATGGTACTTCAGTCCGCGCAGGTCGCCATTCACCCCCTTGGTTAGTGGCTCTGACGGCGAAAACAGTAGCTGGTTTGAACGATCCTCTATAGAATTATAGAAATTCAGATCTAATAGAATGGACGGCACGTCGGCGTGACGGCGTCTAAGCTACTCAAACGGGTTTAGTTCCTCTTTTGCATTCGGCTTCGATTTACTAAAACGGAGTTCTTCAGGCAGGGCAACGAGAATATACATGCAAAGTCGTAAGATTGTTGACCTTCAGCATTATCTGCATCAATGAAGTTCAAGCCGACTCGCCACGGACAAGCCTTCAAGTAGACCCGCTTGTTAAACTCTTCCGAGTTTAATCTAGGCCTCCGCGACCTGATGAGCCATTGAGTGACAGGTAGCATACAGGAGAAATGTTGTTGTTTTGTTGTTCCTTGATCCTGCCGCTGTCCCATGAGGGTGGGCGCTGTAGCGACGCCGCCACAAATTAAGGTACAATTCACTCCCATTAAATTGCGGGCGCAATACTTGTCCGCTCTTTGCGCAACCACAAAGTCAACCTTCGAACCTCAACATATCGCCGAGATGCGCGAGATACTTGAATTTCGGAAGACAAATGAACGAAATTGAACGGATGCATAACCTGTTGCACCAATCACTTTGAAACACATTCAAGCATTTACGGCGCTCGCATAACTTGTTTGAACTGGATGGTGAGTTGAATATCTTACACGCACAACCTCGGGGCAAACTGGCAGAAATTTCAGTGCCCAGGTGAAGGTATGTTCAAGATGCATCTCGTTGGTGTAATTGTAAAATTAAATAGGCTGACAATGCGGGCTATATGATGTTGAACCAGATATTCAATGGTTGAACGAGTGTGAGTCCAAAGGAATCAACAATATTGATATGGATGTGTGAAACACATCCCTGAGGACGATCATCGGAAAGGTGGTAGGGACCTTGGGTCACCAACGATCAGGTCGGTTGAAATTTTCGCGTGCTCGCGAAGCGAAATGAATTCCATCAGCAAAACCGGGGTCTGCTACGTAGTACTACGTAGACTCTGTAGTTACTCTAGTTCTGTAGAAAGGGTACCCTGTACATAGTTCTATGTAGTTGAGGGGGTTTCTACGTAGTTGGGGTCCTGGAGCTCACAAAAGTCTTTACTACCCAACACTCTATTGCTACGTTACATTGTTAACAACATCGAGTTTCGTATTGAGAGGCTAAGACTATCTAACTATTGTATGGTATTTTTAATTAATTGAGCTAAGTTGCTTTCTGAGAGGATCGAACGCGCGACCTCTGGAGTTTGGCCAAAATACAGAATTTCGTGCACTAACTAACTGAGCTAAGAGACTACCTGGATCAAGGAGAACACTTCTCCTATATAGGTACCCTCCTGTCTCCAGGCCAGGTTACTGTTCTCTCCGCCCCAACCCGTCGCCATTCACACTGTCTGCTGTAAGTGCTTGGGTTGTGAAGAATTCTCCATCCACTCTGAAAGATTTTTTACCTGGAGAAAAATTCCAAGGTTGTTCCAAGGTATGTAAATATTTGTTGATGCTAAAAATAGACCAAAACCAAAGTTATAGAGCTTGAAGAGAGCGACAAAAGTCGTCTCTACCACTTTTCACCAAACGGCTTAGTTGAAGCATAAAACACAAAATACTTTCCCATACGCGACAATATTTAAGACCAGAACAACTCGAAACCAGACTTTCTGCAATTTCCCAGACAATCAGACCTTCATGATGTGTGTTGAAGAGTGGGCAGTCAGTCGCTGATCAGAGATTCATCTGCACCATATAATACCCTGTTGAACTACACAAACTACATAGAACCCCCCCAAACTACATAGAACTACATAGAACCGCCTGAATTACATAGAAACCCCTCAAACTACGTAAAACTATGTAGTACTATGTGATTGAGCCAAAACTACAGCCAACTACAGGCCACTACAACAACTACATCCAACTACAGCAAAAAAGAGGTTTTGCTGATGCTCCTTAGAACCACGGCCCCGTATATGCAGCAAACCCTTTATTCGGACGCCGAATCAAACCCAAGGTTATCTTTTTTTCCCTGCCAACACAACTATTATCAGATCTGGAGGACATGTTGCGCTGCAAGACCCATGGGAGGCCGGAACACGGCAATCAACGGTATGCACCGCCACACGGGCCTCCGGATCCTGCCTCCTCCATCATCCATCATCTTCGAATGGGCGACACCATCTGCGGCGGATTAGCCTACATCTCACCTGCTGCTGTTCGTCTCTACGTCCCTACGCTTTATCCATGGTTCTATAGCTCATCTGGGTTCTTTGCAGGCTGCTGCAGCGGCTCCGACCAGGCACCGACGGCTCGGGGTTCTGTTCCGACTTGGGTAGAAGGAAGAAGGATCGGGACCCAAGGGAGAAGGCTCTGAAGCGGGAGTTTATGGGGAGGGGATACCATCAAGACGCTGTGGGCCGGATACACGTCGAGCAGCCGTCCAAGTCGCAGCTAATGACAACAGTGATGGGGCAGCAGTCGGGCGGCGGGGAGATCGCTCATTCGAGCCCGGACCAGACGAAGGAGGGGGTAGTTTTGCCAAGCGTGCCGCCTGGGATTGCCAGTAAAGACCCGGCTTAGCTTTGCGACCCGCTTCTTGGATGTTGTGGGTATAATTTCTTTTTTTTGGGAGGACGTCGGCGAACCTTGCTTGTTTTTGTACTCTGAATACCCAGCGTTCCTCATATATTTGGTTATGAGTCCAGATAACGTTAACGGCGGAATCCCGCCTGCGCTAAACTACTGTGGGTCGGCGGATTTCACCTCTTCGGTCTAACGCGGATGATTTCCTTCAGGTCGGACCGCGTTACTTCATCCGGCCATACATACTCGGAACCCTCCGCGTTGTCCTTCTACCCTCCTCAATCTCAATCTATCTGGCTAACACTCTGTACTAGGTTCATTTACTGACTTCTGGTTCTGCAGCGGCATTCCCTGCCGCATGCCTTCCTCTGGCGACGGAAAACCCATCTGTTGTCGCCTTTCCCTTTTTTCGAAATCTTCGCCGATCCTTGGCCGTGCTCTTGTTTTGTCTCAGGCTGGGCCCATACATATTAATATTCCTACAACTGGAACCAGCACCGACGAAGCGACACTGCCGTTCGTAATCTCAAGCGGAAGTTTTGTTGACTCCCCCGTCCGCCAATTATGCTTAGCTCTAGCGCTTCTCTCAGGCGTCAGGCTGGACCCGCGGTACGTCGTATACGCAAATCAATATCCATACGACTGGATTCCGCGCGGACAAGGCAAAATTGCGGCTCGTAATTTTGGGCGCTTCCCCGTCTGGAAATAATTTTCTCGCAGCTCGCAATGCACTTATCTAGATCTGTGGCCCCCGGATATCTGTGCTTCATCAAACCATCGTCTCAAACTGGAGCCCCAAGTACTTTGAAATCGGCTCATCACGCTTCGCGGCAATTCACTCAACGCAATTCAATATCGCGTTTGTCGTCAGAATTACTGTACTTGAGTCGACATATGGCCTCACCGCATCCCCAGTCGACCTAGCATCCAGGCAAGTCTATGAACTCGGAGGCCGATTCCTACTCAGCCTTAAACGTTATATTATGAATCAAGAACGACCACCTTGATGCGGGGGTGAATGGTGTTGGGTGTGTATACTTCATCTCATTTGTGGGCTTTTGTTCTCCGTCCTCCAAGTAGATTCATCTTCTTGGTTCCGCATATATTCGTCGAGTTCCACGGCCGATCTGGCATCGTCCCCGACGCGTGGTATACCACGAGCTCGTCGTCGTACGTCGCCAGAGCGAGCTCACCGACCCATCGTGTGTGGGATGGGATGTAAGCGGATGTGGATGTGGCGCGCTCGCAGGCGAATTCGATGTAGCGTCTTCCGCCAAGTACAGTCAAGGCTCTACGCGAGGCGCAGGCCTCGACGGCTGCTACTCTGGACCCAGCGGTGGGGCGGGTCGTGGTGGGCGCTTCAATCGGAGCTCTTTCCCTCACACCTCGCGCATTCGTCTGTCGGGAGTATTCATCGTGCTAATTTCAACCGGACTTCGACCATTCATTTCATGGCGCTTGCAGACATCTGTAATACACGAGGTATACATCCAAGAGCATGCGGGTTCTGCGGAAGCGCCGAGACATGTGTTTGGGGTCAGGTTTCGGACATCGTGTCTACTGCGTGGTGTACGAGGCTGTGGATCCAATTATATTCCACTGCTTCCCACTTAACAAGCTACCGCTATCCCCTTGTCGGCCTTCACCTCCACCCTTCGCCGCTGGCTGATTTACCAATGGAACAAAATCAAAGGTACGAGGCTGGGAGTAAGAGCCGATTGAAAATTGACTCATGTTATGTGCCCAGTGCTTCCCATACTATTTGCGACGGGGGTCCCGGCCACCTAAGGCATTCAGGCAATGTAGCTTAGACTTCAATAGCATTCTGGGGGATTTTATGGCCTGGGCATGTTGGCTGGGATGTTGGAAGTGAGTGACGGTCGGCGGGAAGAATTGTGTGATGGGTTGATGGCTTGGCGAATATTTTTCGGCGCCGAGTCCGAAAACGGCGAAAACGGCCTAGGCGGCCAGCGTGGGAACATCTTGATGGCGGCGCTTTGGAGCCTTTCTCTCCCTTCGTCAAGCCATTCCGCCGCCGCAAGATGGATCCAAGGTGTAGAACAGGTCCATAAATTGTCTCCGCTGACTCTAAATTTACTGATTGCTAGCTACCAGGCCTTTAATCATGAGATATCGTCGCTTGGGTAAACCCAGAGGATCTTCGACATTCCGGACGGTGACGGAGCAACGCGTTGGGGGATGGCGATGATTATACGAGGGCACGCAGGGAGCGTCATAATTGTTCATGAGAAAGCCGTTGTATTGGAGAGGAATTACATGCGCCGATATTGCTACTCTGCCGAGGTGCCACAGGATTAATGGGGAAATTGAGATACATGGTCCAGCAATGCATCAAGGGTGACCGAACAAGAGATGCCAACCACCGGTGTTCGCTTGATTCCCTGCCGTCCTCCGCCGTCCTCATGTTCATACGAGACGAATTGATATCCACCCGATGGCCACCGATAGGGATGATCACCGTCCCGTAAGCGGGCACGGCCGTCAAAAAGGCGGCCGTCTACCGTCTTGTTTTCGAGCACTTGCGGGACGGTACCGCAAAAAGCCGGCCGTCAACCGTAGATTGACGGGGCGGCGGCGTGGGGATCAATTCTCCCCTCTGAGGCTGAAATAAAGGTATTCCAAAGTGTATACCATCCGGTGAGTGCCCCAGAATGAACCAAAAGATGTCGGGAGCACTCACTTTGCTTTCCGAGGAAGTTTCAACCATGGTTGAAAAGTACTTGATCGCGTGCACGTGAGCATTTCTTGTCGCAAATGCACTTTTAACCTCAGTGGAGGGCATCCTGGAGGTATTCATGATTGCTTAACCTTTCATGATTATCAGGGAGAGAATTTCGTCAAATTTGAGACGATTTCAGCCCGGAAACACTCAGTAAGCGCTGGAAACCCGTGTACGGCCGTATACGGCCGCCCGTCCCCGTCCCGTTCATGCATTTTGCCAAAGGCATGACGGGACGGGACGGCACCCCGCTTACGGGCCCCGTCCCACCCGTAAAGACGGTGACGGCGTCCATCCCTAGCCACCGATAACGAAGCACCGGGAAATGCCAGAGGCTGGGGATCGAGAAGATGCGTACCGAGCAGCTCCAGAAATCAGACATGAGTGTGGGAATGAGCCCACTAGCCCCGCAGAGGGTGTCTGGCTCAGAGTAGGATATGGGTGACTGATTTCTGCCATAATGGCGTCGACGAGCACGGGCCCTACAGCGCTGGAAGCGCACCGAGAGCGAAGATGGGGTGTGAGGTGGTTGAAGAGACTTAGAAGAACAATACTGACTTTGCGCACCGTCGCTGGATGCCTCCAGCGCCGCAAAAAAGTTCGAAGTTGCGCGGGTGGGAAAAACAGGTGTTTCTTGTAACGACCAGCAGTGAGCAGGATAGAAAACCTGTAAAATCATGTTGGGTATGTCCAGGGAGGGGAATACCTATGCAAAAAGTGCTCTTCAATTTCCAGAGTCGTACCGCAACGAGGCGTCGTGATATTGGGGTCGTCATCCCTCAGCTCTTGATGTGAATTTGTGACGAAAAGCCGATCTTTCGAAGCAGATAGCAAAGGGGGGAGCATTGTTGAGGACCTATCGACCACGTAAATTTGAGCCTTGTATCCTCCGAGCAGAACGCAACACGGACCGAGAGAGTCGAGTCAGAAACGATGGAGATCGAGGGGAGTCTTTGTGGGAGATGGCTGGCCTAAATTAAGAAAGTCTCACGTCAGACGCCTGACTCGCCCGGAGATCCGCCACAGCTTCACATCAATCCATCAGGACCTCGCCAAACTGTGTTCACAGTTCCGTCTAGACATGATCTACACCCTACAGTGGAAATCTACGCGCCACAAGTTTCCTACCCTCTGTAATCCTCAAGTGGCCGGGTAGCTAGGGTGGCCGTCTACCCAGTCCAAAATAGTATGTTCCAGAATGCTCATTGAAGATTCACAATTTACGAATGTGCAGGGAAATATGACCATACACTCGACCGTGATACCTCGAGGCACTGTGGATAGTAAAGGTACTACATATTAGTGCCCGGGTACTAATAATGCCAAAAAGGTACTAGAAATAAGGGCATTAATTTCTAGTACCTTTGGAGGTACTTCAGGTGAGTACTTTTGAGGTACTATCTCGAAGGTACTCTATATGAGTTCTTTCACCTAAACTGTGGGAATTTCGGCGTGATCTGTTGACGGCGGCAGAGGTTGGCCAATTTGTCCATATTTAGACCCCATCAGCGGGCTTCTTTTCTTTCCACCGACGCGTCTCGCTAGACTCGGTAACGTTGCGGTCCGCGACCTCGACCCTCGGAGTGGTAAAGCCACCTTATCTAGTGCTACTGGGCCTTACCCTACCCATGCATGGGGCTTTGTCGTCATTTTTATCACCCCCACTGTCCAGCTATCGATGTGCGCGCGTACTTGCAGACAGAAGGCCCGCAATCCCCCCAAACAAGGTAACTGCAATCCCAACCACCGAAAGGTGGCAAGAAAGCAGAAGATAATTTATCACTGAACTGCGGTAAACGTTTCGACGAACTCGTCTGCTCGTGTTTGGCGTTCAAAGACGAGATTCTTGAGCTAGCTTCAGACAGTGATAAGCTGAACGCAAATCCTCTCTGGGAAGGATTGCTCAAAACAATTGATTATTTATCCCGGTGGCTAGTGCGTGACCGTCTTCGCTCTCCTCTGGAGTTTTGGACCGCAAGGCAGATTTATCATCGCGACCACGATCGAGCATTTTATCAGTGCCGGGGTTTCAGTAGGCCAGATATTCTCAACGATTGTGTCCCTCGTCGGCGCACCGCGTCATTGGGATGATTCTGCCAACAAAACCAAGCTAATCACTGAGGCAGACTTTGTTGACTTCATTCTCACTCCATAAACCACCATATCCCTCCTCACCCTGGAGCTCGACCTGTCTGAAGACACCATACAGCCGCCCCAGGGCCAAGAAAAATCAACTGGAAACTCACCGGGGACGCCGGGGAGAAACACTAAGAGAAGAACCAAAGTCAACAGGAACAGCGTATATATGTATGAGCGCCAGATGTATGGTGGTACGAGACAAGCAGTAAGTAACGGTCACAGGTCACGGTGATGTGTAAGTAAGCAGCGGGCTTACACCCTTCCCCTCCATGGTAAATCAGCCCCACACGTCCAAAAAAAAGGGAGAGGAATAGTGGTGGTACGTAAAAACTGCTCCGCGGGTGCGTCAAAAACAAATCCCGAAGGACCAAAAAAAAGCTACCGGGGCAGGCACATGAAAGAAAAAGAACAGGACATGTACGCCAGGCCTCCCTTCAATCCTTCGTTCGTGCGAGCCAGCGGTCGAGCGCTTCTGCGTCGGCGAGTTCGCGTCCGGGGAGCCATAGGTCGCTTTCGGGGCCATAGCCGGTGAATCGGACGAGGTACTGCCAACCCTTTCCGCGTTTCCGTTCGTCCAGTATTTCGTCGATATAGTACTCCTCTTCGCCGTCGTTGTTCAGTATCGGTCCAGGCTCGGGGAGTTTGCGCGATGGGAAAAGATTGTTATCGTTTTCGATGTAAGGTTCTAATTCGGAAGAGTGAAAAACGGGAAAGATGTTCGGCTGGTTCGGCATATCCAGCGTGAAGGTAGAGCACTCAGCGTGTTTATCAATAATTTTGTATGGTCCATCGAAACGGGCGATGTATTTGGCAACGCGGTTGTCGCCCTTCTTCAAGAAAATTCGGCGCCGGTGCTCCGTTGAAAGCTTCACGCGGTCGCCAATATTCAGACTGTCGAAGTCGGCGCGCCGAGTTCTGTTGGCCTGTTCGGCTTGGCACAGTTTCGCCGTCAACAGGTTGTCCTGTGCGTCGGCGACGTCCACCTCGAGTTGAGCGATAAGTTCCCGCGCCAAAACCTCGTCCGAGGGAATATCGGTAGCCGGGGCAACGATGAGAGGGGGAATAATGCGGGGTGAGCGTCCCATTCGTAGTTGGAATCCAGAGTACCCAGTCGAAGCGTTTACTGTATTCATCATGTCAAAACGTACTCGGGGTAGGGCACGTACCCAGCCGCGTTGGTTGCGCGAAACGTGAAAACGGACTGCCTGATTTACAGTCTTGTTCGTACGTTCGCTCGCACCGTCCGTTTGGGGGTGGTATGACGACGACATTTTAAGCTTAACACCCGTTAGCTTGTGTAGCGCCTTCCAGAATTGGGAAACGAATAGCTTGTCGCGGTCGGTGACAAGGTCCAGTGGAAGGCCGTTGTTGCAGTACCAGTGTTCGAAGAAGATCAGGGCAAAATCTGGGGCGGTAATGTTCGTTTTTGTCGGTACCAGTTGGATGTCGGAGCCCAGTCTACACGTCATCGATGCTATACAGTTGAAACCTTGATCAGGAGGTAGCGGGCCAATGAAATCTATTGCGACGGAGTCTCCACGTTGATCTGGGATAGGCAAAGGGTGTAAGGGGCCCGCCTTGCGGACGGTACGCGCCTTGTTACGTTGGCAGTCGGGGCAAGATGGAATATAAGCCTCCTCGAGGTCGCGTCGCATGTTGGGCCAGTAGTATTCATCGCGGAGGGATTGATACGACTTGTCAAAACCAAAATGACCTAAGTTGTCGTGTGCGAGCCGGTAAAACAGTTCCCGGATCTCCGGGACACGTGGGATTATCAGACGGTTACCCACGTACCAGAGGCCTTGTTCCGGTTTGAAGGTAAGCCCGGGCATGCCAGAGCTCGCGGACTCCAATTTTCTGCACCATTTGTCCTCAGCATATCCGGCCCGGATGTCGTCAAGCAGCTTTGAATCCGCGGCGATCTTCAAGATGGAAGAAATTGGTTCCGCGTCGATCTCTCTGATCCGTGTGCGTGCCAAGCATTGTGCAGAGTGGAAGGGGGAGTTGCTCCCAGCTACCAAGGCTGCTATCGGTCCGTCGTGTTCTTCGTGTCCCAACCAAGGGCCTTCAGCAGCCATCTCCGCAGCGCTGCTGTCATCAAACTCGGTGCGCGACAATGCGTCTGCTACTGTGTTATCTTCACCTTTAATGTAGACGATTTTACAGTCGTATTGCGACATCAGCTCCATCCATCGAGCTTGTCTGCGCGACAAGTCTCTCTGTGTGTCGAAATTTTCCAAAGTGCGGTGGTCCGTGAATATCGTGAAGTGTGAGCCCAGTAAGTCGACCCGCCACTTCTTCAAGCTTCGCATAATCGCAAGAACTTCTTTCTCATGAATCGGATAGTTCAGCTCTGCGCCCTTGAAAGACATGGAGTCGAAGGCTACAGGTCGCGCCGTTTCCCAGGTTTCACCCCAGGATAAAATAGCGCCAGAACGTTTGTTGGAGGCATCGCAGGTAAGGAAGATCTTATTATCTCCCGGGTTCTCATGGTCAATCGTCGTCAGGCATTCCCTACCGACAACGATAGACTTAACCGCGTCAAAGGCTGTTTGGTATTCGTCCGTCCATTCAGGAAAGGACTCGTTGCATTCTTTCGTTGTTAACTTCTCCAGTATCACCGTGTGGTCGGCGAGTTTGGGCAAAAAATTCGCGATGTACCTCACAAGCCCAAGGAACACTCTGACATTTGTTGCAGACTTGGGTTGAGGCCAGTTCATAATTCTCTCGACTTTGGACTTGTCGGCTTCAACGCCACGTTGCGAGATGTGGTGCCCGAGGAAGTCTACCTCGTATTGGAACAGGTGAGTCTTCTTTGGGTTTACGTACAACCCGGCCTTCTTCAGAGCGGCGAAAACCATTTCAACGTGTTTTTCGTGTTCTTCAACGTTTTGCGACCAGATAACGATGTCATCCAGATATACATGGCAGATTTTGCCAATCAGTTCACGCAGGGCGGCTGTGACTCGTCGCTGTTGGACTGCTGGGGCATTACGGAGCCCCTGCGGCATTACTAGCCACTCGTACAATCCCAGCGGCGTACTAACTGCCGTGTATTTAATTGAATCGGGATGCATCCTTGTTTGAAAAAAGCTATCTGTGAAATCAATCGTTGACCAAATCTTCCCTTTAGCACAATCCGCCAATATGTCGTCAACTCGTCGAAGTGGGAACGAGTCGTGTACCGTGTTCGCGTTCAGCGGGCGGAAGTCGTTTACCCACCGGGGTAGTACCGACTTATCAGCCTTGGGGATCAGGAAGGCGGGGGAAGCGTGGGGGGAGGATGAAGGCCGTATCCTGCCCGCATCAAGGTGTCCTTGGATCAGTGTACACCAGGCTTCCTGGTACTTCCGTGGGCTCTGATATGTTCTAGTTTTGAATTGCATGTCGGCGTTCTTAACTTTAATTTCGCAATAAACGTCTGTTGGAAGTTCGTCGACGTGTGGCATTTTGTCAAACAGCGCGGAGTAATCTTTCTTCAATTTATCACCCCTCTTCTGGAGGTCCTCATAGTGCGCGAGCACTTCTATGCGTTCTTTAACAGCTGCGACGTTATCAATCTCTTTGACGTTTTCAAATAGGCCTTTAGATTCCATATCAGTGCGCCTCGCGTTGCAGACAGACTCGAGCTCTTTCGCCATAGCTTTGTGGTCCGCCTTTGTTTTCTTTAGCTTCTCACGCAGCTTAATTTTGGGAACGGGTGCGGCGGGAGTCGCAGGAGGATTGAGCAGGTCGTACGCGACGCGCTTATCCACCGCCGTTCGCGCTTCGTGATCAACAACTATATGATTGGCGGCTAGCCATGGAAGGCCCAGTATGATAGGCGCGCAGAGGCGCGGGGCTACAAGTATTCTAACAGGCGACGATGTCCAAGACTGATCTATAGAATTCAGGCGGAGCGTAACGTATTCGGTAAGTGTAGTGGTCTTGGGGGCGTTCTCGTTGTCTATCGCTACGGAAATGATCTCGGGGGTGTGCAGTAAATGTTTCTTCAAGCCGAGTGTCTTGACAAGCAGTCCATCAATCAATCCTAAGTGTGCACCGTCGTCAATCAGCGCACAAATCTTTGAAGGGAAATCGTGAAGCGGCCCGTCTACCAGGCATTCCCAGTAGAGGTGGCCAACACGGTGTGGGGGTAACGAAGGACTTACGTCGGACCCCTCCGTGTCACTGTCTTCAGCGTCCTCGATTTCGGGCATGACGACGGCGACGGGAGTTGCAGCAGTCGACGTCGACGATCCCGAGGCAGGTTTGTTGCGTTTGGCCGCGAGGCACATCGCTTCGGTCAAGGTCTTGTAGTTGTCGGCAGAAGGGTAACCTGTGGTACACTCAGCGGAACGATGGGTGACGTAGGGCTTCCGGCAACGGGTGCACCCCTCGTGTTTGTTGAGGAGGGCGCGTTCGTCGTCGGTGAGCTTGGGGCAGAATTTGCGCGTGTCCGAGGAAGTAGAAGAAGAGGAGTTGGGGGGACGTGAGGTGCCGCCGCCGCCCGTGCTACCTCTGCGCCCGGAGTCGTTCGGGTTCTTCTTGAGCTTACGCTCACGCTCAGCTTCGGACTCTGCTTTGCGTTTCTCGCCGCGCATCTGCGTTTCGAATTGTATACGAATGCGTTCGAGGTCGTTGTCACGGTCCTCAGCGACGACCTTGACGCGTTTGATCCAGTCGCTCAGCTTGGTCGGGTCGACTGCCTGTGCCTCCTTGTCCTTGTGCACGGTGCGCTGGAGGTCGGGGACGAGGCCCGCTTCGATCGTGTGGCGCAGGCGGCTGTCATCGAGAGCGGATGGTGTCTCGGCAACGAGGGAGTGGAGGGCAATGATGCGCGTGTAATATTTAGGGAATGATTCGGTGGGAGACATGCGACAGGAGAGTAGCTCGGAGCGGATATGCGCCTCCCAATTGGCGGGAAGGAACTCTTTCCTGAGCTCGGCAAAGAACTCCTTTGGTGTGAGCTTCGAGAGACGGGCATGCTCGGCGTCGGGGCGTATCCACTCGCGGATCAACGGATCCTCGAAGCAGGACATGAGATTCACCACCTGTTTATCGGCGGCGATGTCTTTGACATTGAAGTAGTTCTTTACGGCGAATTCAAGTTCGGCAACGATCTTGGGCGTGACGGTGCCGGCGGTGAGAGTGGGAAGCTTGCCGGTAGGGGCTATGACAGTGGCGGAGTCGGACATCGTTGTGGTTCTTGGGCGGGGAGGGGATGAGTCGGAGGAAGAGTCAGATTCTATGGGCTTGCGCGCCGGCGGTGGTGGAGACGGTGGGGAGGGTGGAACGGGCGACAACGACGAAGAACGAGGAGATGAAGATGGTGATGACGCCACGTTGCGCTTTGCTGCCGCTCGCCTGGTCTGCAGCGGTACTGGGGTCGACGGCGTGCGAGAGGAAGGCAGTGTGGCTGTGCAAATGTTGACGTGGCACTATAATCGATGGCTGGTGAGTTCGTTGGACTCAGAACAGCGACGGTAGCGGTGGACGGTGGACGGTGGACGATGGACGGTACGATGGGTTTCCCCGTGGGGATGACGGAGGCAAAAACGGAGGCAGTAGCAGAGGCAGATCAAGAGATTGTAGATCTCTGATCCCCGTGTCCTCGCTACGCTGGTCGGTGTTGAAAAAAAAGTGGAAACTCACCGGGGACGCCGGGGAGAAACACTAAGAGAAGAACCAAAGTCAACAGGAACAGCGTATATATGTATGAGCGCCAGATGTATGGTGGTACGAGACAAGCAGTAAGTAACGGTCACAGGTCACGGTGATGTGTAAGTAAGCAGCGGGCTTACATCAACTTCCCACACAAAACGCAAGGTGAATATTTCTGAGTGCATGCGACCCGATCTGACGAGAATTTGAAGGCTATACCTCCCTCCAAACACCCTGGACCGACGTCTATCGCCCTTGCTAATTTCCCTTCCGTGAGTATGATTTGGTATTATATTCTGTGATGCTTACGCTGTTGTAGCCGTCGAAGAAGCAGAAACAGTCTAAACCCTCAGCTCAGGCACGCTTTGCCGGTTGCCCTCCCTCTGTCGCAAACTCACCCTGTCCCAGGATATGGAAACTTTCCCTGTGAAGGCGGAGAACAAAAAAAAAGACAGTGAAAAAAAGCCTCGTCGAACCTGACTGCTACCACGCAATATTATTTGCCCCGTTCCTCCGTGAATTTTTCTTTCTGTCCTTAGAGATGCTTGTTAATATCTCAAGCAGAAATCTCGGTTTACCTAGGATGTTCTTCTCCTTGTTCTGTGTGTTCCTGTCACCGCCTGCTTCTTTGTTCTTAACACTGAATCCCGTTAAATTTAATATACAACTGCTTATACCTCCGGAGGAGTTTCAAATGAGCTAGTGTTGCCGCGGCTCGGCTATGGCTAGCTCGGCTCGGCTTTTGATGGCTCCGCAAGCCATCACGTCTCCAGCCGAGCCGAGCCAATTATAGTTGGCTGGCTCCCACGGCTACGGCTAAGCCGCAGCTTAACCGCGGCTCCAGGCCCATTTTCGCTGTATACTTCCTCCGCCTCCCTACTACTTCCCAACTCATTCATGCGCACTAGAGCATATCTTAAACCTATCCCAGGCTACAACAAGCCAGATTCAATACCGGGTGACGCCAAAAAAATGATTTGACGCTGTCATCAAGGGGGGTCAAAGATAAGAGATTACCATATGGGGTAGAGGGGGGGAGGGGTCGAGGCTCCGCCAGAAAAAAAAATTGTATGTGATTTTATTTTTGCCCAGGGAGGTCCACTGGAGTTTAGCATCCACGGAGGACCTCAAACATGCTTTTAGAGACTAAATACACTATTGCGGGCCCTCACTCACCCCATTGGCAAGGTGGGGTCACCGTAGTTCATTTTGAACCAAGTTTCAACCAAACAACCCGTGTAAATGTCAAGAGCGAGGACATCAATGGTCTAGTGAGAGCTTACTCTCACATATAGGGCTGTTATTTTGCTATCAAATCACTGCTAAGGCCACTTCCTACTGCCAAAATCTCGCAGCTCGATATTCCACCGCCTCAAATGTCCTTCTCTAAAAGGCAATTTGATGGCATCATATTACGTAGGGGAGGGGGGGGTAAGGCCAAAATGCCTGAAAAAAAAAAAGTTGTAGGTGATATCCTTTTTTCTTATCTTTGACTCCCCTTGGCTGTCATGATGATGCATCAGATAAATTTTGGATAAATTTTGAGAGGCTATAGAGGCCAGAGGGAGTTGGTAAAGCTTAGATACAGTGTACAGATGGTCGGTGAGGTGTATGGACCAAGAGTCACTATATACAGCAAAGCCAAGGGCCCCACGGCGTGCGTTCTATTTATGACTGTAAGCCGAATAGAGCTGCGGCTAAGCCATCAAAAAAGCCGGCTGAAGCCTGAGCCGAGCCGCTAGAGCCGCCCATCAATCAGCTGGCTGCGGCTGGCTTATTTTTGGCTCGGCTCTCACGGCTAGCCGAGCTGAGCCGAGCCGCGGCAACACTAAAATGAGCCATAAACTGGTTGAAACCCACTGTTAGATTTTGCTGCACTCCAAAACTCGTCTGAGGAGTTGCACATCAACTCCTAGTAATTTAATTGTACATTACATCGTACTTTGGGCCAATGTGTGTTAAGGAATAGATTCCCTAGGGCTCTCAGCATGTCACAAATCCTCTTAAATATTTGGAGAGGTTTCCATCCAGTGGGACCAATTTGGGGCTAATTTCTTTTGCAAAGCTGCTGGTGTTTGTTGATGTTTTGATGGGAGCGGTCACGCGTGACATCTCGCGTTTCTCTGTCCACCACCATCCTCCTGCCGCGTCCCTTGACTTCCAGGCCTCGCATTCACTTCCTACAAGACCCAAACGATGGGGGAACCCCGTATACACGCCTCAAGCCTTCCCTGGGGCCCTCCTACGCACTCAGTCACCGTCCCACAACCTAATACGACATTTTGGCGATTTTCACCAAGAAGGACGCGCATGCGCATCTCAAAGCACCCAGGAGACCTCTGGATGTCCTAAAATCATGGTATGGCCTCCCTACTTTGCATCTGGTTCTCTTAGTAGGCCCAACTACCGCGGAATTAGCTCAAACAGTGCCCCCCAATATCTCCTCTTTGGTTCGGGATCCTAGGTCTGCGTCGGTCTCACCAATAGCACCCCCATGCATCACATGGACGTCAAACCCTCACCTCTGGACTTCTTGAGCGTGCAAGGAGCAGCAGGCCGTATGGGTCGACGCTGAGTCTACCCAGTCTAATGTTATCTAACCCCTAACCTCATACTGCACAGTGCCCCTCAAATTCAACGGCGTTCTCGTCCCCCACTCCGAGTCCCGTCCGCGGCCATACTCGGAACGCACCCGAGCATACTCCGCCTCCACTTCCGTTCGTATCCACCGCCTTTCGCATCCGAACGCTCTGACCCCTAGCATTCTTTCTTCCCTAGACCGCCCCCTCATGTTATTCTCGCATTATGTGCACGCTTCAACGGCGGCCGTCGTCCTCGCCTACTCCAAGCTGTTTATGTTGTCTGGTCAATTTCGGGCAAGGTAAATTGCCTTCGCTCCCGGCACTACCTTTGCTGAAATACGCCATCCCTCCTCGTCCCTTTCTGTCCATCGCGTCATTGATCCGCTCCTCATTCCTCGCGTTCAAGTTTCTCAGTACCGGTCTTTTCACTCGCCATGTTTTTACGGCCGCCGACCCGCGATCCTCTGGCTTGATTTCAAGGTCAGTTTCTTCTCATTGGGTGCTCGGATTCCCGTTCAGTCCCGCGTTCAACACGTTACATCTGTACGTTTCGCGCTCCTCCATTATCAGCGTTACCGGTTGGTATTCATCTATTCAGTCGCGATCGGGCGGCATCTCTCTAACTTCAAGCCACAGCGGCATCTCGTCACTACTTATCTTGCATCGAAATCCACTGATCTTTCTCGTCAATAGATCCTCGACCTCCATCTGAACAACCGTCGGCTGAATCGTCAATTAAGGTACGTTCGTGCTATATATGCATGATTCGATGCTCAAGTTTATTTAACCCAGTTAGCAGCTACTCGACCTTCATGTACAATCTTTAAATAGGTACACGGTAAATGTTGGTAGCGTTGCATTCAATAATTTCTCAACAAGCCTTGGACTCAGGGGTCTTGGGGATACCTTAACGCTATTATCGTACATGGACCCAAGGTATGTTGTTCTCATCTTTACCGTGTTATGTCCCAGCTAATATTTCCTGGGTTCATTGATTCGACCGTAGATCCTCAAGTTCGGCCGTATTAGATGGTTGTACCCGTACAGCCCGAGCTACCAACTGGTGAGTGTGTTGTATCTTCAACTCACTTCAGCGTTTGCACCGGTGTTGTTTTGATTCAGAAACTTTGACCTCTATATATCGTTGCGGCGAGGACATTTGCGGTACGTCTGATTCACTTCTTTCGAATTTCTCTGTTCTGACCTCAAATTTCACAGCTGCTGAACCAAATTCGAATTTCAAGGAAGCGGACTCGAGATGAGTACATCGGGTGAGTTTTGATTCGAACCTGTATCCGTGTCCTGACCTTGCCCTCAGCCCCACGTTCTGTCATCACCTTTAACCGGCTGCTTCGACTTCAACTGCCTCAAGTTATTGCATCGTGAGTCAATCAACTTTCTTACCGTTGTCGGTGTCCATCGCGCTTCAACTCGGCAACGGTGGTAGGCTGCTTCTACTTCAATGTCATTTCCTAACTGTCTTTTTCTGCGCAGATCAGTATTTGACTGCAAGTTCGACCTCAGTTTATTTCAGTGGTGGTCTTTGTCGGGCCGTAGAGATGGGACACCAATGATGATCCAGTCTTTATAGTAGCTAGAGCGGTGAATATAGCATGAAATTTTATCGGAATAATGATGCCTGAATAAAGAACTGCATAGTAGTACCCAAGCACTCGCCTCAAGTACCTCGAAGTACTAGGATGGAGTACCCAGAAGTACTCAGACGAAGTACCCGGGGTACTCCATATTGGTGCGATTTCGAGCCAAAAGCACTCCGTCCGGAGTACCCGGAAGTACTCAAGCTGAGTACCTGTGGTACTTATTCTGAGTACTTTCGGGGTACTATTGCCAAGTACCTTTACTTCCCACAGTGGTTGGCGCCCCATGACCCAATGGATGTGGTCCACCTAATGAAGGCCTGTGGCATACTGTGAGTTTAAGAGAGTGATTGAGGCAATGGGGTACGTACCGCCCACCAGTTTGTGCAACGTTCATTCCAAATAAGCTTAAAACTTGTCAGAGCGTGCACAAAGAGGTCTGAAGTGAAATCGCACTATGCCCCGAGAGTACAACTCGGGGAAGACGTCCATCAACGCATCGGCGGCCGATTCACGCTGAACCCCATCCATCTCCAGTTCGATGACAGGCAGGCGCGGAATGACCAGACTCGAGAGTACAAAATCGAGTTGGCGGTATTCTTCCCTCGGGAGGTCACTTGAAAACGGGAAGATAATTCGGCGGAGTTGACTCGTTGGATTGATAGTTAACAGAGTTTCGAGTACCATTGCAGGCATTCGAAAATCCCATATAATCCGGAGGAGTGAGAGGTGTGGAAATAATGATAGGTCAATCGGTGTGTGCCTGCGCTGAATAGTGGGGAGCGAAATGAATGACGCGTCATGGTAGATAGAGGCGAACCCACCCACCATTGGGGCGATGTCCAGGGTCTGGATAGTTCGCAGGACAGGCGCAATTTCTGCCCAGTTCACCGTCGCCTGGTTCTGGATTGATAGAACTGCGAGTTGGGATAGATCGATCGGGTAGAGTCTGCGCATTCGCCAGTCAAACGGCCCTGTGGAGCCGAGTCGTAGTGAGGAAGGAACGAGGCGCTTCACCGAAGGTTGATGTCAAGAGGGTCGTCCCAAAGGGAGAGGTCTAGGTGTCGAATATTCGAGGCGCAGTGCGCCCATATGTGTGTGAGGGTGTTCGGGGGTCACCGAGACTACCGGCCATCTTTAGGTGACGAATAGTCGGCAGACTCAAAAGCTGTTGAACCGCATCCAACAGAGGCCGCGAAATATCGTGGGGGTGCATAATTGCGATAGCGTCGAGGCGTGTGAATGGAAAATAGCAGATTTCCGCGACCACAGCGCTCTCGTGCCGCCCCAGAGAGAGAGTAAGCCGGCGGATATAATGAATTAGATGCGGGGAAACATTGAGGGTGTCGCGCAGGCGATTCTAACGGTGCGCGCTGGTGGAATTGAATGACCGTGCCGGTAAGTTTGGGTGCCCGGAAGAGTATCGACTGGGCGGGATGTACCCAAGCATGCGACACCAATGCACAACTCTTGAGGTCGGATACTGAGTCGAGGAAGCGGACACATTGCTCGACCAGCTCCGGGATATCCAGCGACACTGACATAAGCGTACGTTGCAGAGCGGGACTTCCACAGGCGGTGCATCGAAATCTATCAACTTCGAGATCGCCGAAGTCAATCTGAATTGGGCGCGGGTGTCGAAAGTTCGCAAAGATGAGGGATGCGCGGCAGCGCTTCAAAAGGAAGGCCATATTTGATTGACCTGTATTTGCTTCAAGTGTCGAGGATGAAATAAGATAATGTTGAATGAACCCAGAGTACCAGAGCAAGGACCTAGTAACACTAGCGAAGGTTGTTAGCCAGATATCGAGACTTGGAACGTATCACAAAATGACTACATCGGTCGAAAATGAGTTAATGAAGGGCGGATTAGACCTGTCGGGTAAATTGGATCCAGAAACCAGACGCAGAAAGTCGGTGGCACTAGATGAAATAACAGTGCGAACGTACAACTCGAGGGGCCTAGTCACTATACAAGGGAATTGCTTGAACATACGGGTCGCATCGAGGTATCGGCGCCATGAAAGTCTCGAGAACATGAGAGTGGAAAGAGAAAGGCGTTGATGGCGCATCTGATTCCGCTCGGTTCCGAGCGCCGGCCCGGCCTCTTGCTCTTAACGTCCATCTTCCAGCAGAGTTCTTGACCCAAGAAAATCGTCCTCAGCTCTTTCTATCGTATTGAGGCTCTGAATAATGCTAACTGGGCTCCGCCTGGCAGCTGCAGCTCAAGGGATTACAGGATTTTCCAGCGGGTTTCCGTGTCTTTTTGGCCTCTGGCATTCTAGATCTTCCGTGACGTTCTGCTTCTTGTTCCTCTACATGTTAAATCGGGGAACCTTGTAGCGTCGTTTAGTCTTGCTTTTCCTGCTTTCGACCAGGCTTCGAACATAATCTTTGTTTATTGCCATCTCCGAGGCTGGGTTTCCGCGCTTCCTCGGGCCTCTAAATTCGTATTACTTACTTGGATAACTTCGGTTCCACGCTCCAATGCTATCGTTCTACTCTCGCACCTCGGCGGCACTCGGTCTGCAGATCTGGCTGCATCTATTGGGGACGAGCTCCAGCCTCCCGGCCGCGAAATCAGCTCCACGCGCGAACACTAACTCTTTCAATCACGCTGGGCCCTTTCCTTATGGATACCGGGACTTAAAAAGTCCCGCGGAATATCCCTGAGTAACTTAAAGTCATCGAAAGTGAGTCAACTGGGAATCGCCGATTACACAGGCATTTCTATAACCCCTATGTACTTAACAGGGTAAGGTCGGAAGCAACGACTCCGAATCTGGTCCTCCGGCAAACCACCTCTCCGATCCCCCACGTGCATATACGAGAAGACTGCCAACCCGGGCACACGCTCAGGAAAGTTGGACAGTGAACTCAGCACGGGGAGTACAGTCTATATGTGCATCGCACCGTCCTGAGGTACATCAATGGCTCGCCGACGACTTAGACGAAAGGGGCAAACTTGCCTGCGATATTACGCTGGAACGGCGCAGAAGTTCGACACGAGAAGATGAGATGAGAGGAAGAGTCAAAAGACCGTCTTCCGTCCTCTTTGTGTGAACTTGAATGGTGGATTTCGTCGTCGCCGTGGTGTGCTTCGGGCTGTCTCGGGCAGTGAGCAAGGAAACTCCTGTCTCAACGATGAATCGGGAGTGGGAGCCCCTAACAATGGCGGCTCATCGGCCCGACTCGTTGACGTGAGACTTTTACATTGGCGCTGTCGGACTTCGATGATCGATGGGCTTCGACTTTGACTTCACCGTTATCCGCGACTGAGCGACTGCGATTCAACGCTCTCAACAATTTCCGGAGGATTTCACAACAGAGCTCTCCAAGATGGAAAATTTCCCCTGGCTCACAGGCTGGAACACCGGAGGGAACGGCTCTCCGTGGAAGACATTCAGAGCACGAAGAGAAACCTTGGCGTGAAATCGTTTTGCAGCACTACACACCGCCGCTCCGAAGGAAGCACTGGCCGCCGTCTTCAATGCCAGCAGTGCTGATTCGGACATTGCTCATAAGCCGGTCTCGACTGGTCCCGAATGCTGCTCATGCTCCTGCTTGACGGACACTTACTGCGCAGACGATATCATCCCGGAGCCACCGACGGTATCCACTGGCAGCCCAACCACAGGAGATAACACCTTAGTCATCCTGTTGCGTGCAATCCACCGTGCGTGGGCTCGGTGCGAAACATGGTATGTGTTTCTTGAGGACACGACGAGCCCGTTCCGGTACACAAATATTGCGCGATTGTGGTCGAACATGTATGAGGCGGAGCAGAACGTCTGTTCGAGTTGATTCGAGTTAATGCGCGGGTTGTACACGCGCATGACGAACAACTTCAAGCTCGACTCGCTGCCCTTGTGCTTATTGCCTAGAACCATTTCACGGCGCCACGGGACTGAGAACGGACGCATCGGGATCGTACACGAAGATTATCCCCCACCCCTCCACCCCCACTGCTCGCTCGTCGAACACTCTCCGGTACCTGAATGTCACTAGGCTCGAGTCGGACCTGCACACGGCGCGAGTCCCCAGACCCACTGACCGGTTGCTCATGTTGAACGCTTGCATGACACCGTCAAATTCGAGGACGAACAGTCAATGTACTTTCGTTTGCTCGTCGGGCTATTCATAGGGGCTCGGTGCCACCAACTCTGGAGAATCTTTATCTCTCGGGCTTGGGGTTGCCGTACAACGACGAGCTGCATCTGAACGGACCTCCGGCATCGGCTGAATGGCAGGGGAACAATATCCCAATGAGTTCCATGGTCTTGCCCGCGTTCTGCCAACGTCGTGCATTGCTGTGTGGGAAGATAACGGGCGTATTTTCGCTAGTGCGAAGGCATCAAAGTATTCTTCAGACCTCGGCCAAGCATCGTCTCCGCTCTCTGCGCACTGCGTCATTACGCCGTTACAGCGTCCAAGGCCAGGGGAACAAGAAGCTTAGCATCGGGCGCTAAACACAACATTCGAGACGCTTCCTGTCAAGGAGCGGCCGCAGCTATGCATGCCCGTGGCGACTGCTATCTTGGACCCGGGTGTGAACTCTCCCTGGACACGGATCAAGTATGGATGAAGGACTATCCTGTATGCAACACACCTTCCTCCGCCGCTCCTCGGATAACTTCACCCTCCTCGCTGGCTAATTTATTCACGGACCGGGGGCAAATTATGTTACGCACTCAGGCGACTGCGACTCAAGTGCTTGGTGCGAGTGAATCATTCCTTCGCAACCAGCTTGAAATGGGCGATGACCGCACCTTGGCGCACACTTGTTGTCTTCTGCACTCTCCGAGTGTTACCTGTGCACATAAAGCCCTGACTGGACTACTCGGGGACCACCTGCTGAGTGTTGGCCGACTGCGGTACTTTTAATGGTATCGTCATCCTCTACCTCGCGACTTCAGAGTTGGTTATGCCAAGGAATGTCGAAGTTGTGAAGTACACTAACGGCGTGTTGGCTCTGCCCGTAGTTTTCTGGCGGAATCCATGATACTTTTGTCCTGTCTTCATCCGTCCTATTGTGCGATGTGTAGGTGCTATCGGTGCCTATGCTCCCTCAGCGATAGGGCCGTTGATGGTTGTAGCATATATTAAGGACGAATGTATGTCGGTACAACACCTGCTTGTTCCTTATAGGGACCTCTGCAGTAATACACCCTCCTCCTCCTCCTCCTCCTCCGAAGCATCGAGGATCTCCAAAATCTGAGACGTTGATGGTTGAGTCACGCTAAAGCTTGGCGCATGCGGCCTTAGCCCTTGGCGACATCTATGACAACGGGGAATGGCGTAAATGCTGACAGTCCTTTGGGGAGCACTTGGGGAGCATGGGTAAACAGAGAGCACAGTAAACACCTTTGCAGCACAGCCCGTATATGCGTCGGAATCATCACTGCGCTACGCCGCCGGCCTCGGGTGCACGTCCCGTCACGCCAAGGTTCTATGCGGCCAGCAACACCGTCGTGCCAAGGGTTGATGGTAGATCGTTTACCTGGCGTGTTTCGGCCCATAGGTATAAACGGGCAGGCAGTGGTGAATCCGCCCTTTTCGCTTTCCGCCCTCCCCTTTTTCGTTCAACCTTCCCTTGTGCTGTGCACTCCACCCTCTTTTTTCACTACTTTCTACCCACTCGCCCCACCAAATATGTTGTTCAAGCTTACTGTCCTTCCGCTTTTCATTTCTCTCGCTGGGTCTGCGGTTGCAGGGCCAACCCCGGTGGTGCGTGGTTATGAATTTCCCCGCAGGAAAAACGTTGTGCTCACAAATGGTTTTGCCTTCAGTCGCGGTCTATGGTGCGTTCCCTCACTCGAGTACCTCCCCTATTCTCATTCGACATATTTTAGATGCCTAACAACGGGAACACCCAATCATCCAACAACGGGATGAATCAGTCGTCCAACAACGGCCAATCCAACTCATCTAATGGCTATAATTCGTCGAAGAACAACAACATGAATTCGAAGGAGACTGTCACCGTCACTCGTGTTCAAACTGCCAGGGTACGAGCGCTTTAACCTGACCCTCCCTCCTCCTCCGCTCGCGGAACTCACTCTGCGGCGCTGATAGGTTACCGAGACGGTCACCAAAAACAGCAACTCCGAGAAGACGGTCACGGTTTTCAAGACCAACACGGTCACCTCGACAAGAACGCTGAACGGCGCGGTGAGTACCTCGCTGCGTATATTTCACGCCGGTACATCCGATATGCTTTCTAATGGGTCCTTTTAGTCCTGCACATCCACCACCAAGATGTTGAAGGAGACCTCGACGCCGATGATGGAGAAGCCGAAGACGACCTCGACGCGCATGATGGAGAAGCCGAAGACGACCTCGACGCGCATGATGGAGAAGCCCAAGACGACCTCGACGCGTATGATGACGAAGGCAACCTCGGCGACGCGCATGATGAAGGAGACCACCTCGACGACGCGCATGATGCCGAAGCCGACCACCATGATGTCGAAGCCGACCTCAACGACGCGGATGATGCCGAATGAGACCCCCCAGGTGAGTCCGCCCGCGCTGCATGCGAACTACCTCTAACCACGCGTTGCAGAGTACCTCGGGGAGCAACAAGAGCAACAACAACTCCCAGAACAGCAGCAGCTCCAGCTCCTCCGGGGGCCCGAACAGCAACATGAGCAAAATGGCCCCCGACAGCGGCATCGCGCAAATTATGTCGAGTCTGAAGGCCGCAGGTACCGCGAGGTGCGTTTCACCTTAGTTACCTTTAAATGTTTCACTCGGCTAACGTTGTGCGTCTAGGCCGCGAGCGGTCCTCAACCGTCTTGACTGAGATGGCGGCGGGCGTTTTGGTAGAGGTGTAATGGATACCATATATTTCTTTGGGTGGAAGTGGCCTTTTTTTTTTGCGAAGTGAAAGGAGTCCGTCGAAATTAAGCTCTCCTTGCGCTCAGAGCGCTCAGAAAATAGTATTGAGATGCCGTGGATTTAAGAACTCTTACAATTTCCAGCTCCAGCGTGCACCCGCAGTATGCAGGACAACTGAAACCAAATCAGTAGCATTTGAGTTCCAGGCGGAGTATTTGATTAGACCAGGAAGGACTTCTTGTTCTTGGCTTCATTCCCCACAAGAGAAGAGACAGCCGTGTATATTTTAGGCTGTGGGGGCCATGGCTGTGGGGGCCAGCGGCAGTCTCATTTGCTACCGCTGGCTTCCAGGTCGCAGGGCAATGGGGATGCGCGAGAATGAACCCCCATCGCCCTACTAACGACTGTCTCCAATGTTCAACAATGTAACTAAAAGTAGTAGCTATGCTAAAATTAAGAGGGTTAGTTCGAAGGTGAGGGTGGGTGGGGAAAAGAAGATCGTCGAGCTCTTGAGGTGGATAGTATCCCACAGCTCTTGTCGACCTAGCGGAGTGTCGTGACGGCGAGAGGAGAAAGGTCCGATCGCCCCATCACTCCGCTGTCACAAGACATTGGGCCGCTTCTCAGGTTCAGCGGTCCGCCCATCTTGTTCTTGGCTTCATTCCCCACAAGAGAAGAGACAGCCGTGTATATTTTAGGCTGTGGGGGCCAGCGGCAGTCTCATTTGCTACCGCTGGCTTCCAGGTCGCAGGGCAATGGGGATGCGCGAGAATGAACCCAAAAGGCGCCGCCCAGACAAGGGCAGCCCCAGAAGCCCATGGCTAACCCACAAGCAAAAAGGCGGCATTGATACTCTTCAGGCTACCTGGGAGCAGGAGGATATTTGGTTTGATACCGGGAGGGATCGTGCCTGATGTAGTTGAAAACTTGAGTACTGGAGGTTCTGTACGCTCAGTAATGTACAGAATTATTGCTGGATTCAACTTGGATTATGGGAAGAATCTGTAGAGATCGATAAAGCGTTGCGAAGGACTGGGAGGGTTGGGCCCGTATGACTCGGGTGTGAGCCAGCGCGAGTTCAGCCTTGAGGCTTGAGCTTCTAAGTGATGCGCACAAATTGCGCGAGGGAGGCCTGAGCTCGACGTTGATGAGGTTGAACAAGAGTATTTGTATGGGCATCAACAGAGTTCAAGCTCGCGGGATTTCGGGGAAAGAGAGCTGGTGCTTGATTTTACAATATATGAATTGCAGAACCATTGCGAATCCTGCGTTGAGTCGTTGGTGGTCTCTAAAGAAAGATATCATTCCTTTAGGCTGAACGGTGAACATCAGCACGAGGAAATGGCGTTGGAATTCGCTTTTGACACAACTGCCAGCGACCTGTGAGTTGAAAATTTTAGGCTCATTTGTAATATAGCAATTCGTATAATCTTGAGATCAAAATGAGTTCAGCGACGGCGTGCGATCTCGACTTTGACGAGTTAAAACGAAGAGCGGACTAGGTCCTACTATATCCTTGTTTCGTACGATTAAAGGTGCTTATTCTCAAAGCGCGAAGTGCGAGCTGGTATGGTCGGTAAGATACACTCCTTTTAAGTCCAGTTCTATAGTCTCGGAGGCGGAAGCCCGCGTGATTGGGGTGCGGGCCGTGTTGGAATCCTCGACTGTATGTGAATCACCAAAGAAGTGGGTGGAGCTATCTTAAGTCCGGGTCTGCCGGGCCCCAGAGAGATAAAATAAGCTGGGTGTAACCGTAGGCGCAATAATACGACATCAGAAACTGATTTAGACCTGGAGACAGAGATGAGTCCTGCTTTGTGGTTGATTTCGGAATTTTGGACAAGAAGTGAGGGAAAACAGCCTCCCCGACCGCGCGCTTTGACGCCGGCCGTCGATGACTCTCCGCTTTTCCACATTCAGAGCATAATTTCAGAGTCTGATTGCGCGCGTGAACCTGCGAACGGTGTTCGCGCCGGAACATACTCTTCCGAGGGAAATTTAGGCTCATGCAGGCAATCACTGTAGACTGTACAGGCCTCGGCGCCGAGTGGCCGTTATTATTTCAACTTGACCGGAATCGATCGTGCCGAGTTGTGAGTATCCTGATGGGCCTATCGTTTTGGACAATCGTAAAGATAGTTCTGATTTGCCTGAGTACAGTAAATGAACGGAAGTCCGAGTTTAGCTTGGTTAAAATCTCGGAGAGCATTGCGAATTCGATAACAAGATCGGATACGGTTAACCCTACATTTTGAGGTCCGAACGATGATGTAACTTCCTCAGATGTAAGGTTGGAACGGCATGGCCTGTCTCGACTCGGACTCGTGGTCGCCAGTTACAGGCGAGAATATAAGGGGAATACCATGATTTGGCGGAGGAGACATGACCCCGTCTCTCGGCGTCTGCGATAATCTGTATATGCTCTGTGCCCAGGTGGATAATGCGATCCCGGGTGGCACAAGTGAACGGTACCCAGTGTGGATCACATGGGTTGTCAATAGCGAGTGGTCGTGAATCGTGTCTGCAAATTGTGATATCGTGAAGGGCGTGCCCGGAAATCATGAATGGCGCAGATTTTGTGAGTTGTAGACAGCGGGGTGAGTGAATGGTGTGAATACATGTGAATCGTGGTCGTGAATATCCCTGCATCGTGAAGGCGTGAATTGCGAATTCTGAAGGGCGGTCAATTGTAAATGGTGCAAACCCGTGAACTTGAATTGCGACTCGTGAATATTGTGAGCCCTACTAGGATTGTAGATCGTCAATAAACATCTTGAACCGTGACCCTTGGTGAACATTCGTCAATCGTGAGTGGCGCAAGATCTGCAAACATGAGTTGTGAGTGGCGCAAACGCCCTGGTACGGACACCCTGAATGGTGCAAAGACCGAACATCGATTGTACCTCGATCGTGAAAGGCGCGAACGCCGGACTCGTGAAGATTCTGAATGCGCGTGGAAGCCCGGGAGTCGTGAATCGCTCAAGGCCCGTAAACGTAAATCTGATCGTGAATTGCGCGAACGCGCGTGAAAGTGAATCGCGTACGAATACCAGTGAATTGTAAATAGCCCAGAGGCCCGAGAAGGTGAATTTACTCGTGAATGGCGCGACCGCCCGTCAACATGAATCGTGAATTGAATACTGTACCATTTCATTCAATTCATATGTCACGCGTCACAGAGGCTAAAATATATGAATTTTTTCGTACTTGTCACGGGTCACCGAGGGGATTTTCGAACTTGCAGAACAAGTCACAAAATCGGTGAAAAACCCAAATTTTGCGCGTGCGGCGCTTTTTTTGCACTTCGTTCAAAAAACCACTTTAAAAAATAAGTATTGATCAACGCAGGTTGAACTCAGACTAATATCCCCCACCATCACCATGTCTGCTGATTTCCTCCCCAGCTAGAAGCATTTCCGACTGCAAGGCCCGTGGGAAATATACGAACTTTTTTTGTTGTCACGGTCTGCCTGGCCCATATACGAAAACCAAAGTTCGAATTTTGTGGTCACAGGTCACAGCCAGGGAGAATTGAATGAAATGCTACAGTACCCGTTGACTGTGAATGGCCCAAAGGCGAGTCTGTAGGAGAAACGAAGATGGAAACCGTCGGCCCGTGAAGCTGATCATGATTTATGAACGGCGTGAACGCTCGCGAACGTGAATCGTGAATCAATACGAATACCTGTAAATCGTGGATGGCTCGTGCACATAAATTTTACCTGTGAACGTGAATGGCCCGAAGGCCCGTGAACGGTGAATTTTAATCGTGAATGGCGGGAACGGCCGTGGACGTGAATCGTGATGCCCGTGAATGGCCAAAGGCCTGTGACGTGAATTTCATCGTAAATGGTGCGAACACCGGTAAATCGTGAATGGCCCGAAGGCTCGTGAACGTAAATTCTGATCGTGAATGGCGGGAACGCCCGTGGACGTGAATCGTGATGCCTGTGAATGGCTAAAGGCTCGTGAATGTGGATTTTATCGTGAATGGTGCGAACACCCATGAATCGTGAATAGTCCGAAGGCCCGTGAGCGGGAATCTTGATCGTGAATGGCGGGGACATGAATGAGGGCCCGTGAACGTGAATGGCCCGAAGGCCCGTGAACGTGAATTTTGATCGTGAATGGCGGGAACGCCCGTGAACGTGAATCGTAATTCGTGAATGGCCAAAGGCCCGTGAACGTGAATTTCATTGTCAATGGTGCGAACACCCGTGAATCCTGCATAGCCCGTGAGCGGGGATCGTGAATGGCGGGAATGTGAATGGCCAAGGGCCCGTGAACGTGAATATTATCGTGAATGGTGCGAACCCTGTGAGTCGTGAATGGCCCGAAGGTCCGTGAACGTGAATTTTGATCATGAATGGCGGGAACGCCCGTGGATCGTGAATAGCCCGAAGGCCCGTGAGCGAGAATCTTGATCGTGAATGGCGGGAACGTGAATGGCCAGGGCCCGTGAACGTGAATTTTATCGTGAATCGTGCGAACACCCGTGAATCGTGAATGGCGGGAACGCTCGTGAAGGTGAATCGTGAATGACCAAAGGCCTGTGGACGTGAATTTTATCGTGAATGGCGCGAGTGGCGCCAAGGCTAGCGAACGTGAACCGTGTAGGTCCCCTTGATCGTGGCGGATATTCGGGAACGTGAGTCGTGAATGGTGCATCACCCGTGGATGGCTACGAAATATTCGAGTCGTAAATAGGCGGAGTTATCGCGTGTATCGCGTGCGGGGCGTGGATTGTGAATGCCCATGCGAGTCGTTTCAATTATTTGTGACATGAAGGATTTGAGAGCATGACGGTGAAAAGTCAAATGTTAAAACTCACTCCTTGGTGCTCAGTTGCTGTAGCGCCGGGATTGTGGCCGTGGTGAGTGTGAAACAAGGGTCTCAGCCAGGGAGGAGTGGGCTGGATGGAAACTTCGCTGTATTGAGCATCAATGTGGTTGTGTGGTTGCGAAGGCTTGTGTAGTATTTTCCAGCCAGGATAGGGGTTGAGGGTATTTGCCGCTCGGAGTTCTACAATATATGATGAGTGCTGAGAATGGTTACGGAGGAGGAAAAGAAGATCGTCGAGCTCTTGAGGTGGATAGTATCCCACAGCTCTTGTCGACCTAGCGGAGTGTCGTGACGGCGAGAGGAGAAAGGTCCGATCGCCCCATCACTCCGCTGTCACAAGACATTGGGCCGCTTCTCAAGTTCAGCGGTCCGCCCACACCGCGAGATCGGTCGCAGCTGCGAATCCCTACATAACTCTCCCATTGCGACGTAGCTTGCCCGTTTGAGTCGGGCTGGGTCCACCCGCTTCTGCCAGTTGTCCTGACATTTATTTTTCTTAGCACTTCAACTGAACAAATGTTGAACTTTCCCTACGTCCATTGCGCTACTCCATTTTCCACACAACTAGGTACGAAAGCGTGGACAAGAATTTCTCTGCTCTGTATTCCCCGAAGGGAACCCGCTGCTGGAACAAAGCACGTACTGCCGAACGATCTGCGTAGTTGCGGAAGATATGACCGCGGCGTAGGATCAGCGTAAGTTGGAGTAAAAGGAAGGCCGAAGCAAATGATTACTTACTCTGGATGAGTCCCTTCGACATCTTTTGACTTCTCTCAGTCTCAGACAAGGACCGACTGCGAAACTGGTTCGCCACTGCGCTAGATGCACAGGGTAATCAAAATGATTGAGATGCAGTGTTTGCCCGTTCGACTCGGGCGTTCCTTGGTCGGTACCTAGTGTCTTTAGGCTGTTTTCCCCCTCAAGATCCGAGCTGTTCATTAACGGTCTTCCGGACTCCAGGCAGGGGATCCTCCACTCCAGTGTGGTGCGCGGGATCATTTGGCGGAAGAAAAATAGCACAACGGGGGATAATGTGAACCCGCCAAGGAGAATGTGGCACCTCGTAAATATTATCGCGCGGACCGCTAGGCCCGCGGTGAACGCGTAGGAACGTAAAGCGGACCAGGTCTTGAGAAGGGATGAAACTATCCATACGTGAGCGGTGAGTAGGCGGATTCACTCATGATCAGACCAGCCTCAATGGCTGCCTTCCACGCGACCAGGTCAAGGTGTCCTGAACTGGGAAAAGATCCAGTTCAAAATCACCTTAACTGCGCTTCAGCGCGAAAGAGTTCAGATTCAAATAATGCGCGTGGGGTTGTGGAATCTTAGGAATTTGATCACGAACTTGGAAATTAGGCAGCGACGCGGGCCATATCCTTCGGAGAGGATCCTCACGTATTCTGCAACCTGGATCGATTAAAGTCAGGGAAGTGCGATTCAGATGCATTGAGAGATATCCGGGGCGATATCGTGAGTCGGTCTCAGGAGAAGCTAATTTTCGTCTACGCTAAAAGTATAATACCTTGCGGGACTGTGAACAAACAAGACAGTAAGTTGAAAGCGGCAACGCACGTTATCCCACCGAAACACCTGCTCCCATCACCTGGCCAGCGGGCTGCGTCGTGTAAGTGAGCCGGAATGAAACCAGGGTGGTGCTCTGGCTCGCCAGTCCGGATCGTACTGCCGTGTCCAGATCATAAGCGTGAGTTCTTCATCGCACGGAACTCCGTCATGCCCGGGCCAGGAGATATAGAATGAGGATATCGGATGTTTGATGAGCGGTACCGCGAGGTCGTAAAGCGCACCCATTCGGAGGCCGGGAAAGGACGGATGATCGTAGTTGACCGTGGTCTGGGAACGAGATTCTCCGCCGTCGGCATTGTGGATTTCGTTAACGATCAGCGCCGGCGCTGGAGGCTGAACGACCAGCATACGCCGCCAGCTCGCATCCGGGCGCTTGAACGCCATTTGTGCCATGATTTCAGTATGTACAGGCCAGGAGACGCGGCCGCGGGGGGCAAAGAAGGGCGGTAAGAGCTCCATTAACAGGGGATTGCGCATTGGAGCCCAATGTGAAGGCGCAGGCTGGAAGAAGAGGATGCGTTGGAGGGTGGGAGTGAGAGTAATGGCATTCCATGTTTTACTGACGCGGGGAGCGGCGACGAGGAGGTCGCGCATGGGCATCCGAGCAAGGATGAGCTCGACAAGCTCTGGTGAGGAAATTACAGCGTCGCGGGCTGTGGACATGGTGGTGTGTAGGAAGGTGAATGATCAGCACAGCCGGTTGTACGATGCGCACGGACCGTCTTCAGATGCCAATCATGTCCTGCGAAATTCTCAACGCCTTTCCAAGAGAGTTGTCCCAGTGGTGTCCTTCATGTACGTGGGAGGTTTCCTTTGCCGTAGGGCAACTCAGAGAAGGAAAGAAAAAAATGTCTACGTGGAGACTTCCAGTCGGGTTGATTATTCCAGCCGTGTAAGTAGCGAGGGTTTCCTCCATTCAATGACTTGAAATTGTCGAGACAGAAAGATCTCAATCCCTGGATCAGGAAAAGGTTCGTCGATTCAGAAGAAAGAGAGAAAGAAAGCCTCCGCGTCCAGTATAACCTGAAGCAAACTTGAAGGAGATTTCTTTTCGTCGTCCAGGCCCCGGGGTCATTAGATATCTGCGGATTTTTGCCCGTGGTTGCGTTGCGCAGCAGAATATATAGGACCATTTGATTGTCCGGTTTCAAGCAGAGGATTGAGGGCAATTGACGTCGTGCTTTACAACAATCAAGGGCTTGAAGCGTTAAACGGTTCCGGAGCTGAAGTAGATGAAAATCTCGAGGAACCATTAGTTGGATTGCGGAGGACGATTTTGAGACGCATGAGGCACGGTGAGCGATCCTAGGTAAGATAGCACGGGAAACAGTCTTGAAGTTTGCGAGTGAAAGACGAAAGTCGGAAATGGAAGAAGACCGGCGTTCGACGCGACGATACGCGGAGAGGTCCCCCTCGGGAAGGATGGATGCGAGAAGTTTGCGTTGCCTGTTGCAGTCGGAGACGACACGAATATTGTCAGGAAGATTGAGTCCAGTGCCTCAAGAAAAGCCCGCTTGTGCGTCATCGAGCAGCTTCTGGGTTCCAGCCAGGTTGGTCACCGGTGGGTTTCAGCCTGCTGATTGAGCTTCCTGGAGTAACAATGCTTTGCCACGCTGGCATCGCGAAAGGAGTCGAGAACTAGGAATTCGACATGACGGTTTGGGAGAGGCGGAGTTTGAGATGTCGCATCACGCCTGGGTTAGGGTTAGCTTTCTTCTCATCTTCCATAACGAGGTTCCCTTGCCTACTTCGCGCCTGCCTTCCCTTGCCTTGCCACTTCACCGGAACCCTTGAAAACCCTCAAATGCACCGAGGCAGGCGCTAGTTTGGTTCCCGAGTGCTACATGGCCAGGCGGACGCGGCAAGAGCAACGCTCGCTCGTACATCACCAAAAGCGCCAAAAGCTCCCGAGGCCTTGTGATTCTGACAAGGTCACACAAGGGCCAAACAAGGCGCACCAAAGCTTTGACGCGTCCTTCCTAGCCGTCACCTAGGCTTGGGCATCCCTAGTCAAGGCCCCAGCAACCTTGGCCCCACCTTGCAAGTGCATTCTAAGGTCCCTTCAACCTCTCCCCCACCTTCCCAGCGGCGGCCAGCAATTCGGCCTGAAGCCAATTCCGGGTGTCCAAAAAGCGGGGAAAACTCGCGATATCGCTCTAGAGTCGGCGCACTTGATATGGGGATATACATGCGGCCAGTCCTCATTCCACTGGCACTGGCGGTGCCTTTATCTTTCGTCTGAACGATGCACAACTTAAATTTTGTAAACTTGGCTTAACGCGCTTAAGTACCTTTATAAGAAGATTTGAAGAGCAAACTTGAAGAGCTTGTTAGTAATTGGGCTCGTGGATCATCTCAATGTGTCCCTCAAAATTTAAGTGACTTCCCCTGTTCAGGGAAGACATTGTCGTGTCAAATTCTGAAGCAACCTGAAGTTCAATTCTAAGTTGACAATAAGGGAGTCAAAAATTAGTTTGTACACGAAGGGTGCTTATGTACTCAATTCTCTTAATTGAGGTTCAAATTTTTGAAGTCGTCGCTCTATGGATAGACTGCCAGAATATTTCTTTGAAAATTATGATGACCCGTTATATTTCAAACGTGACAGTCACACGTGACAGCTCGCGTTTCTTCCTCCCACCATCATCTTCGCGTCCATTCGTGCCATCCCGCCTCTCCCGCTCGCTCAATACCGACTCTATCCGACGTTTAACGTCCACCCCCATGCCCTGCCGTCTTTTCGAGGCCTCATTCACGCTCCCACGCAAGAACAGGTGATTTCGGCGTTTTCTGCCAACAAGGGCGTGTAGGCGCCTGGTGTGTGACCCCAGGTGCCCCGAAACGTCTCAGATGCTTGGTATGTCATCCATCCTTGCCATTGGTGCGCTTTTATAGGCTCACAGAGCGTGAATTGCATTGCAGACACGCCGTACTGTCACCAATGCCCGAACAGTCGATGAGTAGCCTCAATTCGGACTCTTCTCTTCCTCCTGGACCCTCAGGACATCACACTAGATGGGAACCGACACCTCATTCAGTCATTCGGTGCGTCTTCAATATGCGCATGCATTTACAGGCATTTACTTTCGCCGCTCATCCTAGGGCCTCGCATCATGCGTACGTCGTTTACACCGCGCACCTTCTCGTCGGGATTCACGCAATGGCGGAGCAAGAGGTAGCTACAGCACCAACGATTTGTAGAAGGGATTGCTTCGCGGCGATGCTCTGCCCCGCGTGCGTGTACCTTTTTTTCACCTTCCTTACTTCTCATTCACCCTTCAGATCCTTCACCACGTTTGGGTCGGCCCCAAGTCCGCCATTCACGGACTCTGCGACGGCATTCCCTCCGGATGCACCGGCCCCGAGGCGTCATCCGATGCAGAAGAGGATTCCGAGGCCGCTGACCCCGTCCTTGTCCAACGCGCCGCCCACCGCGCGGCGTCCGAGGTTGCGTCCTCAACGGCTTCCTCCGGCCCTCAATTGGTATGTACTTTGTCTATTCTTTTGTCACATCGTTTAATTATTCTCTTACAGCTCATTCTCCCGGCGCTTTAACAATGTGAGCTTCAAACCTTTCTTCCTGTCCCCCTTCTGAATTTTGTCTTCCCAGCGACACTCCTTACTTGCTTCGACATGTTTAATTCACTCCTAACGGTCGTCTCTGCCGTCGCCACGGCGCTCTAGTTATTTATCAGACAGAACCACCAATCATGATAGAACGAAGGTATGTTTTTCGCTCCCCAGTGAGAGTTCCTCATTGCTGACGATCTTCGTTAGAACTGATTGCTGTATTGTATCCGATGTTTTTTCAAGTGGGTGCCCAGTTCTTCCTGTCTTCTTTGGCTCATTGTCCCATGCAGGTGCTGAAATGACTGCTGAATTGACAAGGTTCGTTCATTCAGTTCCTCGCATGGACCGTAACCTGATTATTGTTCCTGCAGTATATCCTCCTTACCTCGCCGCGCGCGCGCATCGAGTATGTAAGTTCCTCTCTTATTCACGTACATTGGTTATTCTCATATCGTTCATTGTAGTCGCTATTCTGTAGCTCGTATCATGTATTTTACTTAGATGCTGCAAATAGATGCGTTTTCTGTTTATTTGAATGTTCTTTGAGTTACTGAGAATACGGGGCGAGGCTGTGGGCCGCGTTGCGTGGGCGGTAAGGCCTCGCAAGGGGGCACAAGGTGGCGCAAGGCAGGCGAGGCTCGCGTACCCTTGCGAGGCCTTGTCATTTTGGTGTCATCCTTCTTAGACCCCTGTAAGGGTGTACAAAGGGTTGTGGGCCCTTGCGCCGCCTTGTGAGGGTTACAAGGGGGTTCCAAGCCCCTAGTAACTCTTGGGCACTTTTGGTGATGTAGAATCAGACGCTGTCGACTTTCCGTACTAGCACTGTGGCAACAAAGAGGAATAACGTCTCTCAACTCACTGCCCCGCGTTCGCCCTTGATGTAGCCAAGAGGGCTCGCAGCTTGACTGCGTTTCTGGACCTCCCTTGTACCTCCCCGTCCGACTGGAATCTTGACTACGACCGAATTCTCTGGCGCGGCGACCAAACGGCCAAGAAGACTAGGAATCTTGAATCTAGCTTCAATTTTGAGGCGACGAAACTCCATTCTCGACTTCCAATTGCTTCTAGCTTGACGTCGAGGAACTCACTTCACGAAGGACCATGCTGCTTATCTTGCCACGGTCCGGTAACGTCCTCTAGAAGACCACATAACCGCGCGTCTGCTCACCGTACCTCAATTGCCCACTGTCCTGCAAGTCATGTCTTTCACCGACCTCGGCATCCCGCCCTCCACCGCCACCGTCTCCGTCACCGCTTTCAACGCCGTCGATCCGCGCACTGTCTCCGTCCTCGCCAACACCCTCATGAAGCCTGTCGGCGCCGGCCACGAGCTCTTCCGCTTCCCCATCTTCACCTTCCTCATCACCCACGCCGCCTCGGGGCGCCGGGTCCTCTTCGACCTTGGCGTGCGCAAGGACCTCGAGAATACGGCGCTTGCGGTCGCGGCGGACGTGCGCGCGGGGCTGATCGTGATGCCCGTCGAGTGCGACTTCGTAGAGCAGCTGGGCGATTACGGGGTGGAGGCGGGGAGTATTAGCGCGGCGATTTGGAGGGGGGTTTCTCCTTTTTTGTCTGCGCCGTGAAACTGATGTTTGCGCTGACAGCCATGCGCACTTCGATCATATCGGTTTGTACACTGCTTCAGGAAAAGAGAGAGAATGCTGACGATGATGCTTTAGGTGACGTGTCAAAGTTTCCAGCCTCGACGGACCTTGTGTTTGGCGTCGGCACGCCGTGCGAGACTCGCCCGTCCCACCCGCATGCTATGCTCATGGAGAGCGACCTTGCGTTCGTCTTCCCCCTCTCCCTTAAGCAGCCGCGTCACTTACTCCGTCCAGCGGGCGGAACCTCGTCCCCATCGCCTTCGACGAATCGTCGCTCCAGATCGGGGGATTTAAGGCGACGATTACTTCGGCGATGGAAGCCTTTACCTTCTGGACGTCCCTGGCGTATGTACTACCTTCCATAGTGTGTCAAGACCTGCTAACACGCCGTTCCAGCACCTCTCCGGCCACATGTGCGCCCTCACGCGCGTTACACCGACGAGCTTCCTCTTCCTCGGCGGCGACGCCGCGCACCACGTCGGCATGCTCCGCCCCACCGCCGCTCTGCACCGCGCCTTCCCCGCCCCACCCGCGCTCCTCACCTCGACCAAACGCTCCGTCGCGCTCACCGCCATCGGGCGCGCATCCAACGACACCACCGACGCCAAACCCTTCGACCTCGCAGCGCGCACCTCCCCCCTCCTCGACGTCGCCGAGGGCGGGTACTACGAGGACGCCCCCACCTCGCGCGCCTCCATCGCCCTCATCAGCGCGTTCGACGCCAACCCCGACGTGCTCGTCGTCCTCGCGCACGACGAGTCGCTGCTCGAGATCGTCGGCCCAGCGTTCCCTGCGAAGCTGGACGGGTGGAAGGAGAGGGGGTGGAAGGAACGGGCGGTGTGGGCCTTTTTGGAGGAGGGAAATGCGGCGTTTCGGTTTGGGGATAAGGACGAGGAGGAGATGGAGGTGTAGGCTGGGCGGTGGTTGATATTGAATGCAGGGCTGAATTTTTTGGGGTCTCCACGTTGCTCGTGGGCTCTCAGCACAGGTTAAATGAATAGTACTATCGCGCCATGTAGGTATTCAGAGCGGAATAGGTTTGTATTCAGAGCGGAAGGGGGATGACTTGCGAGAACGTCGAATCGTGCAAATAGAATATTTGTCCTTCGCCTCTGTGTTTGTCAAACTGTTGATGGCTGCAAACGCAGGACACTACTAATGCCGCCTCAGTGAATTGTGGGACTGTAGGTTCTCCCCGGATGCCATTCACTCGAATTAGCTGATTCTTAACGGGGTGGAAGTATAAACTCTACAGCCCCATCCTTCCATGTAATTTCAATGCCAAAAGCCCAATGAACCTCGAAAAGCGAACGCTCTTGTATCTCCCTTGCTCCCCGATTAAACTCACGATTTTCTTCTCTCTAGCCAAGCCATTGCCTTTTATAGTAACTCTCCTTCCATAAACGGACTCCCTCCGCGACTTTGCAGAACGACGAAACCGCGCAGCCCAGTGGCTCAACAACGACGGGAGGGACAGAATAAGTCGCCGCGAGCTCGAATTACACGAGAAAGAGAGGTCGGGTGTCGAAGAAGTTGTGCTGCAGCGGATTTTGAAGCTGCCGCTTGAGCTCCGCAGCAAGTGAAGACCGCGCAGCCCGGTGGCTCAACAACGACGGGAGGGGGCAGCGCAAGCCGCCTGGAGTACGAATTACACGAGAAAACCTCGCCTTCCGAAGGCGTCCGTTCACCTCGCGCAGATTGTGGCCTCCCCTCCGCCTCCTCCCTTCTCGAATTCGCAATCTTACTCACACATTGGGACACAATCCAGACAGCAGTGAAAAAAAGGGTATAGCACAATTTCTCGCTACCAACTCTACCTACATCTAGAGCGACGTAGACATAGACATAGACATACACAAAAACAGTATGTAGGCGAGTGGCGACGCGGAAAGGCGGTCTGTGTGAGACGAAGGACGCAAGGACGCACGCTCTGCGTGCCAGCGTATTTAGTTACACAGGGGGCAAACATAGATGCACTTGTCATAACCGCATCCGACGCGCATGCGCGACGTCTTTGCTGCGTCCTCGCTGCGTCCTCGCTGCGTCTTTGCCCATAGGCTGAGGTAATTCGATTTTTCCTCTGCGTGAGTTCGAATCTGTGAAAGGTCATCTTTTATGTTTCAGACTTTGACAATTTGGGAATTTATAACTGCTCAGATTCTGTGTCTTCTGCAGTTCAGTGTGAGCTCAGGTGATGTGTGCCGTCCATCTGTTACATTTCAAGTGATTCATATGACACAGACCATCTAATCTGCATGAAATGGAGGGTGCTGGTCCTCTCCTCAAATAAGTAATAAGTTCAACAGCAAAAAATCATCTCGGGGCTGCTCAGAATCATGAAAGGGTCATACGCGCCGTATAACCGTCCCCGGTATATCCTGTGAAAGCAGTCTGACATAGACTTGAAATATTAACAAACCTTCATTGCACAAGAATTATCATGGTTTGATACCTGCAAAGCACTGGTTGCGCCCCAGGAAATGGGCCCAAAAGCTGAAACTAGCACAACTGGTCACCACTTCTTGTCTGGAATCTTGGCCCGCAAAGACTCTGCAATTTCCGTGAACTCAGGGCAATCAACGGAGATAAATGTGCGAGACAGAAGTAACACCATCAGGCATTGGGAAGGGTTCTCAAGGTTTCAGGGAATCATGGAACTGGGGAACAGAGAGATTCATTCACAAATGCTCTCGAGATTGCAAATAGGTACATCGACAGATTCAAACTAATTTTTAAACTTCCGTTGCCAGTTGCTGAGCCTTCATTGTGCACAGTTGGAGCACACACAGTCACAGGTTTATTTCTTTTGGCCTAAAGCTGTTTATATTTGTAGCTTAGGCACTAAAGATTGAAGAATGAAAAGATGACCTTTCACAGATTCGAACTCACGCAGAGGAAAAATCGAATTACTTAAGCTTAAGGGCAAAGACACAGCAAGGACGCAGCGAAGATGTTGCGCACGCGCGTCGGATGCGCTTATGACAAGTGTGTCAATATTTGCCCCCTGTGTTAAAAGTATGTAGACAAGGGGGGATATGGATACGTAGGTGCGGTGGTGTGTGTGAAGGTCGGTGAAGGTCGGTAGGAGTAAAAGTAAAAGTAAGAGCGAAAAAAAGGTACGAGTCGATAATATGCAGAGGCGGGAATGGGGAGGATGCGGAAGCGGAATGAGCCCAGGAAGGTAGCGAGCGGAACGCGCCGAGGCACTGGTGGTGGATGTGGGTAACAAAGTTGGGATGGATACACAAACAACAGCGGTCGGGGTAGGTACAGTGGCTGCAGTCGGTGCAGTCGGGATCGGGAGCCAAAAGCCAAAATCGAGGAGCCAGTCGGGTCGGGGTAGAGAGCCAGTCATTGTCGAAGGGGTGGGTGCAAGATAGGGCCTTGTATATAATTCCCAGCGACTTAAAAACATGTTTCTAATACCCGTATGTAAACAAGGTGTTTATAAACGTGTTTGCAAACCGTAGGTGGGATTTCCCACGGTTCCACCTGGTCGTGTTCAAGTAGGTCTGGATCATGAATATGGGTAGAAACAGTCTGATAATTGTTATGCCGCACTGAATCCACCAGGAAGGGCTGAGTGATCCTCTGTAACACAATTTTAGAGGTCAAAATCTGCCCAAAATCCTCCGGGAAGTTGCCGGGAAGGCCCGCACAGTGAATTGAAAACCGGGCTTTTGAGCCGTTCCATTTAAAAACGGGTTTAGAAACACCAGGTTATAAACCGGTTTGTAAACACGAATAATATACAAGGCCCTAGTGCACGATACGGATATGGATATGTGCATCGAAGAGCAAGGTGTCTGCACAATGGCTCGCATCACGCACACGCATGCGGGTCATGCCTGTTGCCCGCATCATCTCCTCCTCCTCCTACTTCTTCTCCATCTCTTCATCTAAACAGCGGATCTACCGACTCAGCCTCGCCCCCGGCCCCGCGCGAATCAACGGCGCCGCCCCGCCCAGCACCTCTCCGCTCTCGCTCCCGCTCGCAGACCCCGCGGCCTCGTCCTCGGGCTGCTTGTACAGGTGCGCATGCCGGTGTTCTTGAGCGTGGGGACGACCTCGGCACCGAAGGTGTGCTTGGTGGAGGAAGAGGTGTGTTTCTTCTTGGTGGCGTAGGCGCGGAGCATGGTGTCAGGCGACATGGTGGGCGCGGACATGGGCATGGCGAAGGGCGAGGCGGGGGCGGTGGCGTTGGGGGTGCCTGCGGGGAGAAGGAGGAGGTTAGTGTGCGTTCGTGGAATCGAGGGATAAGGGACGGCGTTGAAAGTGTGAGGAGCGGAAGAGGAAGGGGAGGTATGTGGGGAAGAGGAAACAGAGCGTCCACAAAGAAAGAAAAGGCCGAGGGCAAGTAGTACAACGGCAGACAAAGACGAAGGGGGAGGAAGCGTGTCCGTTGGGCGAAGCTTATATGTGGAGTCGAGTACAAAGTAAGGTGACACAGAATGAAGGACAAATAATGAGAGCGGTAGAGTAGGAAGGAATCGTGGTGGAGAAAACAAGGACAAGGGAGGAGAAGATGAAGAGACCAGACTCACTGTTGAAGCTGCTCGCTGCCGGCGTCCCGGGGTACGCAAACACTATCTCTGCAACGGGCGGCGCAAAGAGGTAGTCACCGCCCTCCGAGTCGGCGTCGTCGGTGAGTTGCACATCACTGGAGGAAGAAGGAAAGGTCAGCATGAGGCGGTGACAACAAGGAAAGAGGAAGGAGGGAAGGGTAAGGAGAAGAGAATGGTGGCGAAGGAGGACACGGAGACCGAGTCCGCAGAGACCTTTGTCATCGCTGCTGCCGACCTGCGCGGCAATGGCGAGAGCATGCTGGGACAACGACGGCGACGCCGCAAAGAGCCAGGTGGGGGCAAAGAAGACGAGAGCGTCCACCTGTTCCTGCAAAAGAAAGGACGAAGACAAAAAATGTCGCTGTCCGCGCGACAAGAGAGGGCAATGCATCGTCATACCTCTAGCGCACCATCGCCGCAGCAGGCAAAGCACCAGCCCACTGCTCGCGCGCGTTCAGTTCCACCCAAGCACCAAGCACGACAAGACCTCCCCGCCCCAGCAACATGACGTGGGCGACTTTGTTCTCGGTGCTCGCGTCCGCCACCACCTCCATCTTCATCGTCGCATACAGCTTCGACGATATCGCGCCGTACTGGCACGCCCACCACAGTCTCCATCTCCAGAAAACGCTGCACGCCTCTCCATCCCCCACGTGCAGTGCAGGGTTTGGCTCGCCGCCCACAGCGGCCTCCATCCCTCCAAAAACGCCACACACCGCACGCACACCACGACAAGGGGAACATGCACGACCTCCTTCCTCCGCGCGCACGACCATCGCCGCGAGGGCCAGGTAGACAAACACCTCCATCTCCCCAAAAACGCCGCACGGGGAACATGCAAGACCTCCGTCCTCCCCGCGCGCACGATCGCGGCCACCGTCGTCAAGGCCAGGTAGACGGCCAGGACCGCACCGTGACACCGCTGCATGGGTCTCGCCGTCGCGCACTGCGCACCACACCCTATCGTTCTCCACATAAAGAAATTCTCCCCTCTACCTTCTCCACATCGAAAGAAAGAACACATGAAAACCACATAAAAAACAAAAACTCACAGCTAAACGCCCCAAACACCTCGTCCATCTCTCCCGCGGCCGATCCCACGAAACCCGAGGCGCGATTCGCCGAGTTGTTGGAGGAAGAGTGAGAGAGCCGGAGCGCGTCATGCGGCGGCAGATGTTGTCGGGGATGAGTGTGAGCTGTAACGACGAAGGTGTGAGCGAGGGAATCCAAAAAGATTCAAGTAAAAAACGCGACTCACCGGGCCCGCAGTCTGCCTCGGACTCGTAAACGCGCTAACTCCACCAACTTCATTCCTGCTCCCATACACCGCATACGCGGGCGCCCCAAACGTATTGACCGCATACGCACTGTCCGCGCTCGGTTCGTATGCACCCACCGTCGCTTCGTACACGGGGGAGGGGGAGGGGAAGCCCGAGTGCGGTGTGGGCGTGGTGGGGGAGAAGTACGAGTTTTGGGTATTGGCGTTGTCATCGTACGCGGCGTCGAACTCGTTGTTGGCGGCCAACATGTCAGGGTAGTTGATAGTATGCACGCGACCGGTGGGGGAGTCGGATTGGGTGCCGTACCCCCCATCCACGCCCTCGACGTGCTCGCCGCTGCTCTACGCTGACGTGTTGGCGTACACGCTCTGTCCGTGGCCCGCACTCGCCGCGTAGTTTGTAGCGCCCGCGCTGTACTTTGACGGGACGGCAGAGTAGGTTGACACCCCACAGTAGGTCAACACCGAAATGCGCGACAGCGAAGGCAAGGCAAGCACCGGCGGCGCCTGCCCCTCCACAAAGTCGTTGGAATGCGCGACTGCCGTGGCTGTACACCGACGCCGAGCCCACGCAGTTGCCCACGCTCGGCCGGGGATGCGCCGATGGCGCATCACTTGGATATCACACGCTGATGCGCAATTGATTGATCTGGCGAGGGGTGACCCACCGTTCTCGTCGTTACTCACCCTCCACCCTGGCACGTATACCATCTGTGCTTCGTGGCGCCGTGCTGTTGGCGTGCGCCGTGCTGTGTCCCGCCGCCATCGCTGTGCATGCTCCCTGCAGGTTCGAAGCGCATTCTCGCCGACCCATCTGTCTCGGCAGGAGCGGCATGCATCTCCAGGCATCTCTCCGCTCCACTCACGTTGTCCGGCTCCTGGGGCATCTCCTTCGGGTACGCCCCCGATCTCGGCCCACCCACCTTTGTGTGTCCGTCACTCAAACACCATCTGTTTACTCCTCACACTGACAAATCAGAAATTTCAGCCCAGCCATCAGCGGCTGAATAGGTTCCCGAAAACAAAAGTTTCGGCTGGGCTGAAACAATTCCCATATTTGGCAGGTGATTGTAATCATTTGCCTTATATAGCAATTCTACGAGTTTCGGCCCGGCCGAAACTACTGCTTTCGGGAACCTATTCAGCCGCTGATGGCTGGGCTGAAATTGTTGTTACCTACGGTTTGTGGGAAGGACTCGGATGAAAATAAAATTAGCCATGGATCACCGAGGTCGCCGGATCGAGTCCCGTACAAAACATATGTGTAGTTACTGTCCTATTGCATATTTTGTCGACCTTTTGAGCACAAGAGACTATTATGTATCCCAAAATTAACCATGGCAGGTGTGATTTATTTCACGGGACGCAAGAGGAGTGCGGAACTGTAAAATCAAACACGATGTGTATGCATGGGTTACAATGCGTCCTAGTGACCGGGGTCCCAGCCCAACTTTTCTTAGAATCCGCCAGATCTTTTCTTTCGTCCGAGAAACTCATATACAAATTTGATCATCTGCGAGCTACACTGTCATGGAGGCTCGCTCCAAAAATTTAGGCCTGTATGTATCCAAAAAGAAAAGATATTGAGGATTTTGAGTCGTGCGCAACATCATTCCCGAAGGGGACCACAAATGATCCATCACGTCGACAAATTTGTGTTCGTTTTTGTTCATGGCGTCGGACGCGTCCTTTGCGCGTTCGTTCTTTATTGGCGCGTATTGTTGGCCGGCCGTGTGCAAGCTTCATTTCTCAGCACTTAGGCAGCTCCCAATGCCCCTTTTTACACTCTGCTTTCTCCCTTTCCAGACCAGGACCCCGTAACTCGCTGTCTATCTCAGTAAGGCAATGCGTGTTCGGGATTACCGTCCCGACCTTCTCTTGACGGGACGCCCCATGTTATCCGGACCTCGGAACGCGGTCACGTGATCCCACCGTGATCTCACATCAATTATCTTGTCTTCATTCTCGCTCTTGCACAACTACTCAGAGACAGACTTTCAGTGCTTTAACATGATTGACGGCTGTACAGTCGAATAGCTCATATGGAATATTGCCGGGAAGGGCCCAAGGGGTATTCCATATGACCGATATTCCATAGGGCAATATTTCCGATTTTTCAAGAAAATATATATATTTCAATTGGTACGCTGAAAGAAGGATGAAATGTCGGTCTGAACCTTGCTCTCCTCCATCTCCTGCTTCAGAACCGTTCGAAATTCTCGGAGGTTGTTCCCCAATGCCAGCGCCACCTCGAAATCCGGCCGTGAGCGCATTACCTTTGCAAGTAACTCAGCTGCCGCCAGTGCATCTTTTTTGCTGAACTCAAATTCCGGCTCCTCTGCTTCTGGTTCGTCATCGGCTTCCTCACCAACATCTTCACCACTTTGGACGATCTTCAAGATCTCCCGTTCGCCCTCTTTCGCATCGGCAAAGCGTAAATATTGTGAATCCAGATCTTCCTGTTCAAGCAATGGATCGAGGAGCTCATCCAGCGATGACTCCTCTCCGCGTATGCAGTGGACGTTCCTCATTTCCTTGAGGACCTCGGTTAAACCCATTTCTGCCTCCTTAAGATGTCGATCATGAGCAAACTGAGCAGGCAACGTAGAGTCGGCGGGAGGGGTTGTGGGTTGGGAAAAATTCGGCATGAGCGCCCGAACCGCCTGTTCGGCGGCTTCACGGTCTTCTTTGGCATCCATGACGGCGGCAAGGACCTGGAAGAACCCCGCCGACTGATTTACCCATACTGAAGAATCGATACGCCATTCGAGAGCCATGTGTCGTGGGGCGTCCTTCACCAAACTGCGGACAGTATACGCCGCCGTTCATCGCCTGCTATCTGATAGATATCCACTACAATGCCGGCCCCTTGTGTCCTGTTCGGGAGTTAGTCTACACTCAGGATTAGTTTTGTTTTCAGTATTAATCACGCCGATTTGTTTCACTTCGTACACAGCCATACCAGCCCAGGCTCCTCACTTAAGCCCTCAAGTCATCGGTTCTCAAATCAAGCGACAGCTTTCGAGTTTTGGCCACGGTGGCCTGCGTCACGGGTCTGTCGCCCGCGCACCTTGGGCGAACATCTTTGGGGCACTCTGCTGTTGTTTATCGCAAGTGAAGGACCACGGGCACGCGTATCTCCGGCGCTCAGTTACAGACTTATTCATGTGCATCCCGCACTGCAACACAACCGAGTTTACGTATAACGGCTACTTTGTTCCCGCGGGAACAGTACTTTTCTGAAGGGCCTGGTGTGTTGATTGAAGATTCAAAAGGTATTGGGGCATCAATGACTCTGCACATCTAGGGCTATTTTCAACGATCCTGAGATATATCGGAAAGGAATTCCAACCCCCGAGAGCCTGATGCGGCATCTAGATTTGGGCTCAGGTATAGATTAGTACCCACATCTTTGAGAATTCGACCCTGAGTAACTTCCGTCGCAGAATCTCCCTGGTATACAAATGAGGTACAAGAATAATTTCCTCATTGCTGCAACGGTCCTCTCGCCCTCCCTTGATGACGATGAACACCCCATCAAATATGAGCTGTTGTTCGCCTTCCAAGTAGTTCGTTGTTGATTGCCTGGGGTGTAAATCAGGTTCTTCTCGAATCCTTTCCTCTTGCTCTCGGAACTTGGTGTTCGTGGTGCTGAAATTTCTGGTTGATTCTCTCTGGAGACTGCCTTTGTTACGACAGCGATGAAGGTGGCGGAATACACAGGAGGGGACTAACTACCTCTGATTGTGTGAGTATACTTGGGGGTAAAATCGTGCTGCTGTCTCCAAATATCTGATCTGGAAAATCCATCGGGGCTCTACTCTAAATTTATCCTGCGGTTTCGAGTGTCTCCCTCACCAAAGAAGATTTTTAAATTTGGCACCAGCTTGTGCGTACGCCGTTCCGTTGTTACAACACTTGGCGTGTATTCCGAGGTTTTTATATTTGTGTGAGGCCCCAATCTCGTAGTCCTCTGGTGCGTCTCACCCTTATCCAGGATCCGCACTTGCTTGGGTATTGGCATTCCGGGTATGTTCTTCGTACATGCTTGCACGCTTCGCAGTCTTGAATGCCCGGTGATTCCCTATTTTGTGCCGTCGGCCACGCTTTATAGGATATTCTTGATGTACAGTAGTTGAGGCATCAGTGACAGCAATGAGGTACGAGTTTGCAGCTGTAACATAAGAGACTAGGCAGCGGTTGAATATGTCCTTTGAGGTGTTGGACCAAAGAGATGTCCTCACGCATACAATTCAAATGCACGGCGAACTTAGATTTCAGAATAATCATACGACGTTTACTCAGCTGCCACTGGCAGACTGCAGTGCATCCGGACTCTATGGTGCATTTCACGATCTGTTGGCGCGTTACGTCCCATTTGGCTCGATTCTAGACGCTCTGAGGGCACAAGGAAGCGTTGCCCAGTATTTCGAGGACTTTTATGCCAGATTATGGCCCACAGAATTTAAACTCGACAGTTGAAATAAAAAACTCGCGAACAGGGGCTTTGTTTGTCATTGTTATTCCTACAAGCTCTACTGCCGCTCTTGTCTTCCCACCACCATCCGACGGCCTCTGCGCGTGTCCCTCGCCGCTACTCCAAATTTTCGATACTCAATCGGCTCAAACTATCCTCAAACACGTCCAGCGCGCTTCACAAGTCCTCAGGACGCGAAACGAACCACTCAACGGTGGAATACAGTTTCCACCAAGAAGGACGCGTAAGTCGATGTACACTTCGCCTGGGATCTTAAAAACTGACATATACACCCTCATGGATGTTATACACGCTGAGAATTGTCGAGATACGCGTCTCAGGTAATACTTTCCTTTCTCTTGTTGTTTTTGAAGATTTCTGGGAGCAATTCGGGTGCTGGGGTGCTCGGGGACAGCACATGGACCCAGCGTTCTCACCTGCTGTTCCTACTCATTTCTTACCCGCTATTCTGCCAACCGTTTACTCACCCTTTGCTCTCAGACATGATTTTGCACATTCGCAGTCATCACTTGTACCAGGACTTGAAGTACCCGCGCTCCAAACGCACCTCTCCCGCTCACTATCTTTCATCGGAACACAACCTCGCCTCCGAACACCTCCGCCTCGCCGCCATCTGCGAGGGCACCGAACAAGGCCTTGGGTGCGCAGATGAAACTGGCAAAAAGTGAGTGTTATAGTCTTGCGTTTACATTTTTTCGGGCGTCTGCGTCATGAAGCATTTGAGGCAGGGAGTAGAGGAAGGGCCAGGCGAACGCGTCAGTCTGCATGCACCTGCGTCCCGGCGTCGTTGGGAATTGTATGCGACAAGAGGGTGCATGCTTCATGCGCATGCCCGCATGGCCATCTAGAACGAGAGTGGTGGTGTCTCGGGCGTGTAAGTGTGCGCGGAGGAGGTTGGGCATACCCCACCCGCAAGTCGCAACCGGTGATCTTGGGTGCTGGGTGCGGTGCGGATGCGACGTCTCGCTCGCTCGCATCGGGTGTGGACGCATACACGTCGAGGACAGCGCGACGGAGGTGCGTGTCCTAAGATATGTCTTTTTTTCGCTTCTGGCCCGCCGCTCCCTTGCTGGAGATGCGCCCGACCAGGCGTCGTATTCCTCCATCTCGTCTTATCCTTCTGTTACTCCTCCTCTTTTTGTCTCCTCCTTATTTCCCTTTTTTGCCGTCAAAGACAATCTGATGCTGACCCCGATTGGCAGATTTCCCAAAAAAAAATACCCCAAACCGTCGGCCCCGACAACGCGATAGGCTTCATGAACGAGAACGGGGGGCAGGACTATAAGATGTGTCATTGTGCGTCTATTTTCTGCTGTGACTTTCTCTTTTGTGGAGGAAGGGCGTTTTTTTCTTGGTTTTTCTTTTGTGGAGGGAGGGTGTTTTGTCGGTGTAGTGCTTTTGCGGAAGGGTAGAGAGGATGTGTGGGGTTTGCAAGAGGAGGAAGGGAGGGAAGAAGGAAGAGTGCGGACAAGCTGCGGGCTACGGCGGTCTTTTCGTCGTCCGCGTGCGCCTCGGCAGACGACAGGCAGGCGACCGGTACCTGTCGGGCTCGCCGTCATCGTCGTCCGGGCGGGAAGACCCGATGCACGTCGGTCGGGTTCTGGCTACGACGATTTCGCCGTCCGCGTGCGCCTCGGTGCCGGTGCTTGTCCAGCTCGTCGTTACTGGGCGGCAAGACGGACGTCCATCGCTCGTCGGTGGGGTACGCGCTACGGCGGTATCCGCTCGTCCGCGTGCGACTCGCGGGCGAACGCCTGTCCACTTTGCCGATACGGCGGGAAGAGCGATGTGCGGTCAGGTGCGGGCTACGGCGAAGGTTTTCCAAGATGCTCTGTGCGCCATCGGGGACGAGGGGGAGGGTGAACATGTAGTCAATGGTGCCGTTGAACGAGGAAGTCGATATCCTTCCCGTGCGGGAGGTTGCCTGCACTCACTTTTTTTTCGCCGCGGGGACTACGGCAGCGCGTGGGTGTCAGCGCTCGACTCGTAGCAGCCGCCTGTATCCGTTTATTTTCGGGTGCTCTCGCGTGGCGTCAGCGGCCGCGTCCTCCTTTCCACCGCACTCCTCATCCTAGCGCCATGAAGGCGACAGCCCGGGGGTTTTTTTTTCCTTCCCTTTTTCCGTTGACCTGACATTGCATTTGACTTGATGTACAGTGCAGGCCGGCGCTCCTCTACGTCGTGTGGTTGGGAAGGGGACGCCTACTGGTGCGAGCACCGCCACCTTTGGGGGCCACAACATTCATCTGCACGGACACGATGTAGCGGGTTCGTTCCTCATTCGGTTCGGTGTTTCCGTTGACTCCTAATCTTCTTATAGCTTTGCGAAATTCCCCGGACTTCTTGCCATCCCAGATAAGTACTTTCAATGTCGCACGTCGCAGGCGGCTGAGATTAGTCTTCATCTAGTGCATGGATATCGCCGTTCGTCAAATGCAAAGCGAAGACCGTAGCAGATTCCTTGGCCTCTATTCATCTCAACTCGGCGTATTTCGTTAACAGTCCTTCCCCTGTTTTTATGCTTTCTTTGCTGACTTGTCATCTCATTTGCAGATGTATGCAATTCCGAACTTATTTTCTGCAGGCCGGGTGGATTCGGTCATCGGCGTTCTTTAAGTGGTCCCACGGCTAGATAAACTCGAGGTGAATGCACTGCCCAGTTCCTTTCTTAACTTTATCTTACTGACTTCCCATTTACTTCACCCAAGGTCGATTGAAGAGCTTTGGTACCGTCGAGAACGCGGCTATGTGGTGATTTTTGGACTTCGTTTGTAAGCCACTGACTTGGACGTTGGAAACAGGCTTCATTTCGAGGCGTCTCCGGTAGGCTCATGGACGTAGATTAGTCGATGTAGTAGTGTAAATTGAATACAGATTTGTAAATCAAACCGAGTGATATGAGCAATCAAATGAACTGATAGCGCGCAGTCGATTCAACTACCCGGAAACAGTCAATCTGAATGTGAAAGCGCAATCGGACCGACTGACTAAATGGCCGAAATGCAGTCGGATTGACTGTGTTCAGACATTCAGATCAAGTGCCCGAGAGCAGTCGAATCAAGTGTGTCCACACATTCAGATCAAGTGTTTTGGCGCACTTGATCCGACTACGCAGACTCTCTACAGTGTCGGAAGAAGAGGATGCGCTGCAGCGTGCGTGTAAGAGTAATAGCGTTCCACATTTTACTGACGCGCGGGGCGGCAACGAGGAGGTCACGCATGGGGAGACGAGTAAGGATGAGCTCGACGAGCTCTGGCGAGGAAACTACAGCGTCGCGGGCTGTGGACATGGTGGTGTGGAGCAAGCTCGATCAGCACAACCGCCGGTTGATCATGATGCGCACGGACCATGGCTGCGACAAATCTTTTTTTTTTGAATTCGTGGTCTCAGGAATGTCCCTCGTGCATTCCGAATTCTAACGACCGGCAGGGTTACCAAAAGTCTTTGCCAAATCTTTGCCTCGGAATCCGTCGAATAATTATACCGCGCTGATTTCAGCACGAACCGCATCCGCGCCATGTAATCGGGGCACAAGAATTTTGGTCCGCGATCTCAACTGAGGCCAACGCCGCCGCACGCATCCATAGCCAGACGAACATAGAGCGTACTATATTACTAGCAGAATTTATTGGCCCGTAATTAATCAACCCTCTTTGAACAGACCGGCTCGTAGTAGAGTCTCTACGCGACCACCAACTGCACTGAGGTGAACTCGTACGAAGCGGGTTGGCTACCCTGTAAGATTCCTGTTTGTGAGCGACATCAACATCGTACTTGAGGCGAAAACGAACCGGTGGGCAGGTGCCGGCCTGGTTAGTTTCCACGACCGTCAAGTACAGGTCGGTGCCAGCAGAGTAGCTCGAGATGTCGGGGATGACTAGGCTAGTAGGAGGTGGGGTGGGAAGTGGGGCAAGCCCTGAAGCCGTTGCGTCAGTAATATTTGGGGCGACGATGGCAGGAAACGCACCGAAGTTGGCGATGAGGTAACTGCCGAATTCTTCGATAAAGGTTCCCGCCGGAAGATTCCCATTGCTATCGAGACTTGTCGGCTGAGAGGCTGAGAGCCAGACAGTGATAGGTGTATATCCCTCGTGGCATTCGTTCTAATCGGCGTAGCTAAACGGAATCGAAGTTCCTGTGGTGATAGAAGTGCCAGCGACAGGTGCGGTAATCGGGCTGGTGCGCTTGCTGGGCGCGCCAGCAGTGAGTCCGAAGAGAGCGGCAACGAAGAGGAATTGGAATTGCATCAGGGGCTGGGGTGCGGTGGGGAACAAAGACGACTGTGCATCTGCAAATTTATACTCTTGTCCTTGGCGCGTTCCCCATGGGCCCAAAGTGGGCGCTGTTGTGTCGCTACCCCGGTTCCAGGCACAATTCACTCCAGTTTCACTCCCCATTGAATTGCGGGATACGCTGCCGTGGTTTTTCGCGCAACCACAGAGCCGACTGATTGGCGTCACTGTGAAACGACAGTTCAACGTAAGCTGCAGACACTCACGCGTGGTCTCTGCAGGTGCCCTGTTAGGAGGTAGGCGCATCGAGGGTGGGTGACCAGAATTTTACTTTTTGGTAGCTTGTGTGCGGAAAGGGATTTTGAAGGAATACACTCAACACCGAGTTTTTAGTTTAGTTTTTTTCTGGTGCGCATGCCGGAAGTTCTTAAGGGACACACCGTCCCCGCGATTTCGCCCCAATATCCCAACCCGCACATTTTCCAGCACATTCCGCTCTTGACAGTGCATGAAAGAGAGATCGAACGTCCATCACGTGATGTGGTTGAGAAAATGTCCTTCCCAAGCCTTCGCCCCGCGTGAAGGTTAGTAACTTACTGCTGACCTCGAAACAACGGCGGCACTTCCCTTCTCCATAAATGAATTCTGAAAGGTGAGGCAGGGCTGAGTCGGGGTTCCTATTTATATGGTCATTTCATGAATGACGGCTCACGTCAATTTCTCTCCCCTACGAACGGAATGTTCTCATTTCCGCTGGAAGCGGGTCGATGTGAGAACTTGAATAGGAGAATGCCGTCTTGCATGTTTCCTTAACGCGTCGCGGCGGACTTGTCCAGAAACTCCACTTGTACGCTTTGGAAAGTGAGGATGTATTTCTGGCCTACATCTGACGTCGAGGGGGGAAGATGCCCCGCGCCGCGATCAAGTTAGCCATGTTCTAAATCGAATTCCAACTCGCCTCAACTGCGGTCGGAGACGAAAGAGTTCAGATCTCGAAGTTTAATGTATATGCGCGTTGAAACCTGAGGAAATCATTTGAATTCTGACGATGAACGGTGAAGTCAATGAGCACCTATTGGCCGCGGGCGTCATCCTCGATGGATATTCTGCAACGTGCAGCCAATTAAAGTCAGCAAAGCACAGGGGTGATGCATCGAGAGAACCGGCAACATTATGGGCTGTGAACGCGCGCATGGATGAAATATTCGTCGCTAAAAGTACAAGTAAAGATTGATGGATAACGCGGCGCACGCGATCTACTGGGTGGAGACCCGTGCTGAAAGGGAGAGCGCTGGTAGGGCGAAGGTCGACGGTCGATGATGACGCTACAACGACAGGGTAGCTTAAAATGGAAACGGCGGGCAAAGAAAGGAAGAGCTCACCCTTTACCCTTTCCATTTCGGCGCGAGACAATGCCACAATATACGTGTGCACACGCTCATCCACCGTCGCGTCGTGCAGTACAGATGTGCCGGCGACCGCCGTTGGCGTCATATCAATCTCGTACGCGCATCGGACCTTCCAGAAAAGGGGAATCAGCTTGGTACAGGAAGGCAGGAAACAAAGAAAACTTGGAGAATACGACTAGCGTTCCGTAGAGCGTATATAGCAAGGGGGCCCAAAGATAAGAAAAAAGGATATCACCTACATATTTTTTTTTTCAGCACTTTTGGCCGACCCCTCCCACCCTCCCCGTGGGAAAATGGCTTATATCAGCGCCAAAACCTCCATTTTGGCGGTTTTTTTTTTGCCAGGGGCCTTTCTCGAGGTCATCGGGATGTATTCCGAGGGTTAAACTACAGTAAAGGGACTTGCGGAAGGAAAAGACTTTTGTCTAAGCCTAGATCTTTTGGCACGTCACCTGATAAATTACTGTATTTGGACGCATCAAATGCCTTATCAGGCCCGATATAGGAATAATGTTTTGGCCTCAAACTCCGCGACGACTTACATTCAGGCTTCGGGATAGTGATATTCTGTTTCCGTGAGTAAAACTACGTCAACTTTCGACATGGTTCAGATTACCGCAGACTTGGGCCCCCTTGGTATATAGTGTGTCAATGGGAACGCGACTGCGCGGCATGCAGACATAAACGAGCAGGCGGGGAAGTGTCGAATGACACGCCGTGGACCGTGCTCAACTTTGGCTCGACTGCCATAGCAACGCGCGAGCTGCAGGACGCGCCGAGGTGCTGTGGGTGGTCGGGTGCGGTTGGGCGGGTGTGGTCGCCGTCGTGGGAGTCGTTTGGGAGAAGGCGTGTGGCGCGGTGATGCCGGCGTTGATATGATGTCGGCTTTAATCGGCCATTTGATACACACATGTGGGGTTGCGGAAGCGCGGAGCAATTGCGAAGTAAAGGACCTTTGGCGCGATATGCGGGCGCCCAAAGAAGATAAAGAGGGGCTGCGTCGTTGAAAATGAAAAGTAAGAGGTGCGGGTGCGGCCTTCCGATCGATCAAAATTGAAAACCGGTCAAAGCGCGAAATACTGAGCTGTTTTGGGTGGTAAGCATTACATAGTGAATATCGATATGGCAGTCAGAGATTTTGAAAGCTCAGAGGCAGGGGGGTCAGATGACGTCCAAATAGCAAGTTGAATTCAGTATTTTCGTGAAATGCACCGTAATTTTTCCTGTCAGACAATCTCCCAGAATGGGCTCTTCACCGCTGCCGAAGCATAGGTATGGAATACAGACTGGCTTACTCAGAGTTTCGAAAAAACGAATCAGAACCTAGTTTTGAGTAAAAAAGGAATGTTGGCCACCAGTTAGTCGCGTACAGTATGCAGATAACATTGGCGTATCGAATATGCTGTCCTGGTACCAGCTGTGAAGATACAATTCTTTGATTCAATTTACGTGGCGACAAAAACCTTAAAGAAATTAAAAGCAAACCCGACGGAAGCTCACTGCGGTGGGTGCGGCGCGCCAAACTGTTGTGTCAACGCAGCGGTCCCGCAATTCGCGACTGCTGGCGTCTGCCCGGCCTGATCCTGGACAAGAGCGTCCAGGCCAGTGTTGATATCCGCAATGAGGAAGAAGAGCGACGTGTTGTCCGCGTAGTTGCAGAACGCGAGGTAATAGAAAGCCCCGCTGGATCCGTCCACTGCCGCGAGGTAATGCCTGCCAGGGGGGGTTCCGAGAACGCTGAAACAAACAGTAAGCACGCGATAACACCAAAGGAAACACGGGGCACCCACATTTGATGTGTTCCTGCGGGGAGATCATCCGCCAGTAACAAGGGACCGAATCCTTTGGTCGCGGTAGATGCCGGCGTGTGGAATCCCAGTCCGTCAGAAGTAGCAAAGGTCAAATTCCCGTCGGATCGCCAAACGGTGGTCGAGTTCGCGGTAGGCGTAACGGTTACAGAACCATCAGCAGTGGCGCTAAGTTCGTACGGCTCTCCCGTCCAAACGATGGTGGTTCCAGGGTTTGCGGGACTCGAGATACGAGAAGTGAGATCGGGGGAAGCTCCGATACGTGGTACAACATCAAATTCAAGATCGCGACGGGAACTCGAAAACCCGAAGCTGCAAATATCGATCAGAACAAGAAATGTGAGCGCGATCAGCACTCACGGGAAGCAACCGGACACCAGAGTAATATCTGGTGTCGTACCGAGGATAAAATGTGGTAGTCCTGTGACCTCGACGTATAGCTGGCTTTCCAATTTCACGCTATAACCGACCTCGATATCCGCTGTCGAGCAGCCATCGGAGCCGCTACTGTCAATCTGGATTTCGAAGGGCATGGAAATTTCTTCAACAAGAGCAATGTCCGCAGTTAACTGCGGTGTAATTCCCGGCAGGATGGAGACTTCGAGTTTGGTAGACACTGCAACAGCCGGCGTGAAGCTGACGTTGAATGCTGCCGACGCCGTGGTAGGAGGGTGAATCGACACACAGTTGTTGTCGAGGGACCAGTCTCCGATAATCGCGGAGTTTGAGGGTGTTACCATGTCAAGAGTACCGCCGACCCCACTCCACGCACAGTCGTAACCAACCGCGATGGTGCCCGACAGGCTGAGCTCGAAGCCGACCTCAACAGCGAAATCGATAAATGTACCCAGCGCGAAGACACCGGGAATAGCAAATCCGGCACTAAAATGTCGGTGAGTACCTTCACCATTAATAGGGTTTTAACTTAAACCCACCCCGGTATCGGGGCTTCCTTGTCAAAAACGTCGGTGCTCGGCAATGAGTAGGTAACTGAGATGGAAACGAGGATGAGTCAAGCCAAAAAAAAAGTTGAATCACGTACTTGACGCTTGCATACCAAGAACGACTTCGGCGGAGAGACTGTTGGCGATTACCTGGATCGTCGCAGTAGTGAAGCCACCGGTGAGGCTCCCGACAAAGGACCCCACGAAATTGACTTGCATCGCTACCCAATCCCGCGTCAATTACTGCGGCAGGATAGACGAGCGACGCACGTACCAATCTCACAGCTCACACAATAGACGACTAGACTTCCCGTGATACCGGTATTGGGGTCTGTTTCCGTGAAATTTGACAACTGATACGCTGGACTTCCGTTGAAGGAAGAATCAAACGGCAGAAGCGTTGCGGTGTCAAACGAAAAGCCGGCGGTAGGATTAAGGTTCCACGAAGTTAGACTATTGGCCACGCTGATGACTGAATGGTCGAATTGAGTGGACGGGAAAGCGGCCGAGAACTTGAATGCTCACGAGCGTCGCCGGCAGCATTGACCGCCACCAAGGCTGCATTTGCCACTTGCGAGACCGCATCGGACAAGAAGTCGAAGAAATCGCGATCCTCAAGCTTTGATTCGCGGATATTGGCAACACTGACGGCAGGGGGGGCACGACGAGACGGAGGAGACGCGCGATGACCGATGGAGTATGAGGCCACCTGGAACGTTAGCTCCTGGTCTTCGTGGAACGTCTCGTGGAAGGGAATAGTGTCGATGGTGGCAGTGATCCTGAGGCTGGTCCTGGAAGCCTGGATATTGGACACGAGATGGAAGCTACGTTCTTGCGAGGTAATTCCCGCTCCACATCCAGCACTGTACGTGATAAGGAGCAGTTGCGAGTGCGCGGTCCAGTCGGACGCGGCCGTCTGGAAAGCGCCGGTATCCGTAAAGGTGACCGATATCGAAGTGGATGTGGGGTTGCAGGTGACCGAACGGATATAGCGCGAGTGCTCGAGGGAGATGGCAGGATAGAGATGGGTCAGTTGCATTATCGCAGCGTTCAGATTGCCCGCCGCATCCGCTGCCAGGATGCAAATTAGTCCAGTAGAATCAGCGGGGAGAAAAAAAAGCACCCGAAGGAGTCGAATAGTACAATGAACTATCGTTGTTGGCCTTCAGGTGGTTGAGGTCCGAGGTATCGTGGTCCGGGTGCAACGCAGGGTGGAGCGACGGTAAATTCGAATCCGAGGAACCATCTGAGCGCAGGATGGCTGGGGATGCGAGAACGAAAGAGGCCAGTGCAGCCCCAGCCGCAGAAAGCAACATACGATGGCCGATATGCATGACGAGATGGAGAACTTTGTATCACAAATGGTCAGTATATATACCACAGGGCCTGTCGGACCTTGAGCTTGACCTCGTACACATGTCGAAACAAGAGTGAGTTGGCGAAATGCAACCTCGTCCCATCACCACATTAATTTCTCCGTCGCGAATCAGAAAGAAAGACCCTAGAATGGTGAATCCCACAAGGCGGCGGCGGCGGCGTTTGTGCTGCCGGTCAGTATAAGCGCGCGCCTACCATGTCCACCACGACAGGTCTCTATCTTGCGATTCAATTGTCACTCCTTCTGGTGTAGAACGAACATACTAGCTGTTCGGTGTTTCGCCATGACCGCTCGCATGCTGAGATTGACGCTCTACCTCGCTGCGATGGACAGGGTCATCGAGCGCCTATCCATCGGCGGGCGCCTTTCTTCATGCCCAAGTTTGAAAAATTGATGTGCCAAGGAGCAAGCGCTCGCCGTTCTAGCTGTCGGTGGTGGTGGTCAAGAGGGAAGGGTGCACCGCCACCTATCACTCTCGTCACAAGATCTCTGCCGCAACTCAACATATTGTGCTATTTTAACCCTCCCTTTTCGTCCGTGTTCGATAGCAATCAATGTTTCTTTAAATTGGATTCAGACGAATACGGGCGTGGCCGTGCAAAAGTCTAAAGAGAACAGCCGAGTCCCCAGGCCGGGGAAGCTCGTGATCCTAATCATCCTATCGCCCGTCGGGCACATTGTATTGCGAGCTAACGTTGAGCTAACGAGCGCAGAAGCTGGTCAGTCTGATGAAAGGCTGTATTCTCAAAGTCTCAAGGTTGTAAAGCACATCCAGGGTCCGTACTATTTCAACCGAGTTCAGGTGACACCTAATCTGGGCCTCTGAACTGAATTGGATTCTCAGCCCCAAAACCGCGAAGATCTTCCGTCTGGCATATGCATTCTCCCGACGACCAGATTGGTATAATTGTTCTATAGGAATAAATCCAACACCTACGGCGACAAAAGAAACAGACTCTGAACACATGCTCAAAATTGTAAGCACTGACAGGGTGCACTCAAGTGGCGTAAGAATGTGGACGCTAAGGAAGACGCCGGAGGATAGGCCGATGGTCATGCAGTATGTGCGCCCCGTGTAATTCCGCCCTGTACCTTGTCATTTGCCAGCAATGGACAGTGTGATTGTCCCTGCTTCTACTGCAGAATGAACAAGCTCCGTGCTGCATGGCTTTCTTGTCATGCCGCAATGGTTAGACAGGCAGACTGTGGAGGAGGCGCTTGGAATCTCACCAGTCAAACTACCTCGCATTTTTTAAAATCATGGTAAAAGTATTCTGAGCGTTGAGTCCAGTACTGTGAAGAATATGGAATGAATTTCCGAGCGTGTTGTAGTACAGACGCTCCAATAAATATGCTCCTACATTGCATATTGTAAGCGCGTTCCTGCGGTTAGCTCCGCTTTACAACCGGTCTCCATCCACTGGCAGGCGTGTCGCATTCCATCCCGGTACCTTGATAGATGGCTCCCAGAAGCGCCCACCGCGGCTCTAGCCGAGTTCGTCCTTCTCAAAGCCAAGCCCATCCAAAGTTCATCGACATCGTCGAAGGCATGTTGAATGTACTGCGACATACTTGGCCTAGGACCGAATGGTACTTTAGTCCGCGCAGGTCGCCATTCACCCCCTCGGTTAGTGGCTTCGACGGCGAAAACAGTAGGTGGTTTGAACGATCCTCTATAGAATAGACTCCACGTCGGCGTGACGGCGTCTAAGCTACTCAAACGGGTTTGGTTCCTCTTTTGAATACGGTTTCGACTCACTAACTTGAAGCGGAGCTCTTTAGGATATAAGTTTTACCATCGCTCTCGTCACGATATCGTCGGTTTCGGCGGTAGGACTGCAAAGTCGTGAGATGTTTCTGACCTTCAGCATTATCTGCATCAATGCAAGTTCAAGCCGACTCGCCAGGGACAAGCCTTCAGGTTGACCCTCTTGTTAAAGTCTTCCGAGTTTACTTTAGGCTTCCGCGACGTGATGAGCCATTGAGTGGCAGGCAGCACACAGGAGAAATGTTGTTGTTTTGTTGTTCCTTGATCCCTGCCGCTGTCCACATGAGGGTGGGCGCTGTAGCGACGCCGCCACAAATTAAGGTACAATTCACTCCCATTAAATGGCGGGCGCATTACTTGTCCGCTCTTTGCGCAACCATAAAGCCAACCTTCGAACCTCAACATATCACCGAGATGCCTGAGATGCTTGAAGTGCGAAACATACATGAACGAAATTAAACGGAGGCATAACCTGTTGCACCAATCACTTTGAAGATTCAAGCATTCACGGGGCTCACATAACTTGTTTGAACTGGATGGTGAGTTGAATATCTTACACCCACAACCTCGGGGCAAACCAGCATAAATTTCAGTGCCCAAGTGAGGATATGTTCAAGATGCATCTCGTTGGTCTCATTGTAAAATTGAATGGGCTAACAATGCGGGCTATATGATGTTGAACCAGATATTCAACGGTTGAACGAGTGTGAGTCCAAAGGAACCCACAATAATGATATGGATGCGTGAAACACATACCTGAGGACGATCAATGGAAAGGTGCAGGGACCTTGGGTCACCAACGATCAGGTCGGTTGAAATCTTCGCGGGCTCGCTAAGCGAAATGAATTCCCAAGTTAGAACCACGGCCCCGTATACTACTAAGTAAACAAGTGTGGCAAACTCTTTATTCGGACGCCGGAATCAAACCCGGGGTTACCTCTTTTTTCCTGCTAGCACAACTATTAAGTATCAGAGGACAAGAGCCATGGGAGGCCGGAACACGGCAATCAACCGTGTCAGTTGCTGCACCGCCACACGGGCCGCCCTGCCTCCTCCCATCATCTTCGAATGGGCGACACAATTTGCAGCGGATTAGCCTACATCCTCACCTGCTGCTGTTCGTCTCTACGTCCCTACGCTTTATCTATGGTCCTATAGCTCATCTGGCTTCTTTGCAGGCTGCTGCAGCGGCTCCGACCCAGGCACCGACGGCTCGGGGTTTTGTTCCGGCTTGGGTAGAAGGAAGAAGGATCGGGACCCAAGGGAGAAGGCTCTGAAGCGGGAGTTTATGGGGAGGGGATACCATCAAGACGCTGTGGGCCGGATACACGTCGAGCAGCCGTCCAAGTCGCAGCTGATGACGACGGTGATGGGGCAGCAGTCGGGCGGAGGGGAGATCGTTCATTCGAGCCCGGACCAGACGAAGGAAGGGGTGGTTTTGCCAAGCGTGCCGCCTGGGATTGCCAGTAAAGACCCGGCTTAGGTTTGCGACCCGCTTCTTGGATGTTGTGGGTCTAATTCTTTTGTTTTTGGAAGGACGTCGGCGAACCTTGCTTTGACTGTTTTTGTACCTGACTCTGAATACCCAGCGTTCCTCATATATTTGGTTCAATGAGTCCAGATAACGTTACTTTAGCGGCGGAATCCCGCCTGCGCTAAACTAGGTCGGCGAAACGATTTCATCTCTTCGGTCTAACGCGGATGATTTCCTTCAGGTCGGACCACGTTACTTCATCCGGCTCATACATACTCGGAACCCTCCGCGTAGTCCTTCTACCCCCTCCCCAATCTCAATTTACCTGGATAACACTCTGTACTAGGCTCATTTACTGAATTCTGGTTCTGCAGCGGCATTCCCTGCCGCATGCCTTCCTCTGGCGACGTCGCCTTTCCCTTTTTTCGAAATCTTCGCCGATCCTTGGCGGTGCTGTTGTTTTGTCTCAGGCTGGGCCCATACATATTAATATTCCTACAACTGGAACCAGCACCGACGAAGCGACACTGCCGTTCGTAATCTCAAGCGGAATTTTTGTTGACTCCCCCGTCCGCCAATTATAGTTAGCTCTAGCGCTTCTGTCAGGCGTCAGGCTGGACCCGCGGTACGTCGTATACGCAAATTAATATCCATCCGACTGGATTCCGCGCGGACAAGGCAAAATTGCCGCTCGTAAATCTTGAGCGCTTCCCCGTCTGGAAATAATTTTCTCCCAGCTCGCAATGCACTTATCTAGATCTGTGGCCCCCGGATATCTGTGCTTCATCAAATCATCGTCTCAAACTGGAGCCCCAAGTACTTTGAAATCGGCTCATCACGCTTCGCGGCAATTCACTCAACGCAATTCAATATCGCGTTTGTCGTCAGAATTACTGTACTTGGGTCGACATATGGCCTCACCGCATCCCCAATCGACCTAGCATCCAGGCAAGTCTATGGATTCGGAGGCCGATTCTTACTCAGGCTTAAACGTTATATTATGAATCAAGAACGAACACTTTTATGCGGGAGCTCGGGTGTTGGGTGCGTATACTCCATCTTATTTGTGGGCTTTTCGTTCTCCGTCCTCCGAGTGAATTCATCTTCTTGGTTCCGCGTATATTCGTCAAGCTCCACGGCCGATCTGGCATCGTCCCCGACGCGTGGTATACCACGAGCTCGTCGTCGTACGTCGCCAGAGCCGGCTCATCGGCCCATCGTGTGTGTGGGATGAGATGGAGGCGGATGTGGATGTGGTGCGCTCGCAGGCGAATTCGATGTAGCGTCTTCCGCCAAGTACAGTCAAGGCTCTACGCGAGGCGCAGGCCTCGACGGCTGCTACTCTGGACCCAGCGGTGGGGCGGGTCGTGGTGGGCGCTTCAATGGATTGGTACTCCAAATGCCTGTTGTTCTTCCTCCAATCGATCCCTGGACGGAGCTCTTTCCCTCACCCCTCGCGCAATTCATCGTGCTAATTTCAACCAGAATTCGACCATTCATTTCGTGGCCCTTGCAAACATCTGTAATACACGAGGTATACATCCACGAGCATGCGGGTTCTGTGGAAGCGCCGAGACATGTGTTTGGGGTCAGGTTTCGGATATCGTGTCTACTGCGTGGTGTACGAGGCTGTGGATTCAATTATATTCCACTGCTTCCCTCGTAACAAGCTCCCGCTATCCCGCCGTCGGCCCTCACCTCCACCCTTTGCCACTGGCTGATTTACCAATGGAGCAAAATCAAAGGTACGAGGCTGGGAGAAGAGCCGATTGAAAATTGACTCAGGTTATGTGCCCAGTGCTTTCCATATATTCCAGAATGCCTCGCGCTTCGCAATTGAGGATTTACAATTTACGAATGTGCAGGGAAATATGACCATACACTCGACCGTGATACCTCGAGGTGCGTACTGCGAAACTGTCAAAGAAATAACCGCTCGCTTAGGGCTGCTAGATTTGGATCCACACTCGACTAACATTGGAGCGACGTGTTTCTATCTCTCATCTAATCTTACGCTCTGTTCCCCTCATCCTCCTATATACAGATAGTCACAGATGGGGAATACATCCCCTCCCCTGCCCGGGATGCGCCTGGCATTCGCACATACAGCGCAAGTTATTGCAGTCAATTGCTTCGCCAGGGACGCGGATTCCCACTGTATATCCCCAAGCCCCAATAAATCTCCCGCTGGCGTACCAAAGAACAGGCGTATCCATAGGCGATGTCGGTAGAATGACGCCAGAAGGAGTCTTCGACTTCTTTTTCAACATCTACCGCGCGTCAGACGACCTGATCAATGCAAAAACCCCCGACGATTTTGTACCGTTTGGCGCCCTATGACCCAATAGACGTGGTCCACCTAGAATTCGACGCGGGTGATTACGTCGCGACACCCTTGGTTCAGGAGCTGGATCGTGCTTTGGAGTGAGTCTGCCGCTCATAAACTCCAGTGAAGACATGCTTAATTATTGGGCCACATACAGGCCATTCCCTGGCGGAGAGTTCGGTTTCAGCTGTATGGTGCCAAACAGCGCGGTTCTGACGCTCCCACATGGCGCACGGCCGGAAAAACTCGAAAATTTGGACTGCGTGCGCCGGTATGCGGCGAAACATGCCGACAGTTGGTATAGCTACGTCAAATCTCGTCACTGGATGCAAAAAGACGAACTCGTGGGGGATGGCTTCGTTTCATGATGTTGCGTCCCAAAACGAGTTTGAACTTACGTTCAAGCCCAGCGCCGATGCAGATTCTGGCTATAAATACCGCTGGCAGCGAGGCACGCCCGCCCGACAAAAGCACGCGGACGCCCCGCTCGTTGATGAAGTGCCTCTCAACCAGACCACCTTCATCCACGCCTTCACAATTTCTCTCGCTGAAAGCATCTGAGGCAATATCGAAATTTGCCAGCTGGTCGACTCACAACTGGCCGGCTCCATACCATATGGCTCCCAAAAGTTAACATTTTTGGCGGCAATGCAGCTAGTGGAGGGAATCGATATACGGGTCAAAACACACCTCCCGGTGACGTGGTTATGTTTGACGCCGGAAGGATGGCACCGATGGCGTCGTAAAAGACCCCGGGGGATTTCTGGAACGGGTTTTTGAGCATTTCGTGGCGACAACGGAAGATGGCGAGAACTCAATCCATACACTGCCGAAATTGACTCCCGCTCCAGGTACTGTTTTCCTATTGCCCTACGTAAGTCTCGATGTCCCCACCACATCTTCCAAGCGTGCTCGCGAGGAGCCCGCTCAGCGCTCCAGAACTTCTGATGCTAGCCATCCGCACCCAAAGCGTCGGAAGACCGAGGAGTACCCAAAGCGAATGATATCCAAGATGATGTCTGTCCAATGTTGATTTTGCCGCCGTCCGGTGGTTCAAGATGTGGAATACAATATACCACAGCACTGAACATACGGTACAGGAAGCTCGCAAAGTAAAGAGTTTAAGCGCATCTTATCGCACTTCTGTGGTCTGTTCAAAAACATTTTAGCACCATTACGGGCCAAAATAATTCGCCGCGTCAGGTTGGCGCGGCGGTGAAGCGGCGGTGACGCGGCGGTGACGCGGCGGTTCGAAATTTGAACAGCGCCGTTCGCCAGCTGTAGAATCGATCTTCGCACCGCAATGACAGTTGTTGTGTACGCGCGATGTCGGGGCATAGGATGGCAGAAGAGTCGGCGCGAATGGGGGCACCGACCTTGAGATAAAGGCCGACCAAGAAAGTCTGGACGCGGCGGTGGTGCGGCGGTGACGCGGCGCGACGCGGCGGAACGCGGCGAAGTGTACGGTGACTTCGCCGCGTCCACCTGTTTTGACGCGGCGATACCGCCGCGTCACGCGGCGGTATGCGGCGGTTACATTGGTGAGACGCGGCGCCTCTATACCACGACGCGGCGCTCACCATACAGACGCGGCGCTCGCCAAACTCGGACGCGGCGCTCACCAAGACCGACGCGGCGCTAAACATGCTCGACGCGGCGGTACCGCGGCACCACGTACAAGCTCCTCACCGACCTTGCCACGGTCTATCATCCACGATGTAGGTGTGTGTAATATACAAGGCTGTTCTTGATGAAATACCTGGATCTGAACAATGTGGCGGTGTGGGCGCCGCGTCAACACTTCAGAGCCGTTCTCCGGTGTTAAACCACCCAGAGCCGCCAAAGCCTCCTAGATTCTACATTCAGCCTGCTCGACTCTGAAAACCAACAAATAAGGAAATTAAAATGTTGCTTTCGAAGTCGTGCGGCGCGACAAGGTAAAGTGTACGGTAGCGCCGCATTCATTATTACTTCCGCGCCGTTCTCCCTCGTGAAGCCATCCAAAGACACACACTCTGGGAAAAGGGTGTATTTAGCTTACCTGATTGTGCACGCCGCCATTCTGAATGTTAATGTTGCGGTTTGAAGCCGTGCGGCGCGACGCGGCGAAGTGCACGATGTGGCAGTGCTAGCGCCGCGTCAGAATTTCAATGCCGTTCTCGCTCCTTATTGAACCTAGAGACACAAAACTCTTCTGAAATGTGTATTGAATTTACCCAATACTGTCCATGAACGTTTGGAAAGAAATATTGGGTTTTGAAGCTGTGCGGCGCGACGCGGCGAAGTGCACGGGGGAAGCCGCGTCAGTTCCAGTACTTCAGCGCCGTTCCTGCTCCTCGTTCAACCCAGAAACCTGTAACTCTCCTTAAATATGTATTGAACTTATCCAATGCTGTTCATCAACATTTAGCAGGGAACAAATGGATTCTGAAGCCGCGCGGCGTGACGCGGCGAAGTGTACGCGGCGAAGTGTACGCGGCGCCGCGTCATTAATTCCGCGCCGTTGTGGATCCCACAGGCCCAGAAATTTCTCAGAATGTGCGGTTATCTCATTCAATGCTGTTTGCCAGCATTTGAGGAAAACTATTGATGTTTGAACGCGCGCAGCACGAAACGGCGAAGTGAACGCGGCGCCGCGTCCACTTCGCCGTTCTCGCTTTTGGCGCCAAGCAGAGCCACCAAAAGCGGTGGTAATATGTATTCGACTCAGCGGATCCTGCACACCGACAGCGTGAACGAAGAAAATGTGTTGAAGGGCAGCGCGGCGCGACGCGGCGAAGTTGTCAAATCCCACAAAGTGGCTGAGAGAATAATTTTTGGGAAATAGGGAATGAAATACCGTCTACTGTACACCTTCACGAAAACTGGAAGGTCTGCCATCGTTTTAATAGTATTCGAGGTCAACCTCCAACCAAAATTGGCCAGGGCCTCGACGCCCGATCAAACATGAACCCATCAACAGTGATGTCATAATTCTGGCTTCTTCTCTCCTCCATGCTCCTCTCCCTCTTCGCCTACACGTTTCTCGTTTTCCTGCTGGCAATGTCTAACTGGGATCGTGTGCTGGTTGCTCTATCCTGGACATCATCACTTGCCTCGCGCTGGCTCACCACATCAACAATTCTTTCTATCTACGGAATCGTACTAATCTACCTGCTGCTCGTTGTGCATGGATTAGCTGCTCGCCAGTCTCCACGGGCGCGTCGTGGCAGTACTCTTGCACCATATTACGACGAGAATGGTGCGTGCCAGTTGCGGTAAATTGATGGTTCATCGACTACACAAAATCTCAATTCTTCAGGCCAACTTCAAGGGTGGGTCAGGGAGGAGCGCAAAAAAAGAGTCATTGGTGCGTAATCAATCCTCGCAGTCCCCATTCATCTAAGCCAAGGACCTCGTTTAGCTCCTCCTCGACAGCCTTCGACTTCGCCTCCTCCGCGCGGTCGCGCAACCCCTGCCCTTTCCGCACGGGCTGGTCCAACGCCTGCCAGCTCTTCTCTAGAAAGTTGGGATGGCTTTCCAGACGACCGCTTCCAATGCCATTTCACGCGCCAGCAAGTGGAAGACACATCACGGCTCGCCGTTTATTGGATCTTCGATAAACTCCCTGGTAAATCCGGCTCAACAAACGCAGTCACCCCAGAGAAAGGGAGGTTGTCGCATTTTAGGTGTGCGGGTGTTATACATTGCAAGACTGCGGTGTGCACCGTACAGATTGCGCCCGGTTCAAATATTGCTCGGCAACTGGAGGCGCTCTGCAATTGCGGTTCGCCTCTGCGCCATCGGCCGTGTGACGTGGAATGGTCGGTTGTCTTCTACCGAGATGGTGCTGTCTTTGAGAACGGCGGCCCCCATAATCATTCGAAATACACTCATTCGCTTCCCGTCTCGAGGCGAAAGAGGCCAGAGCTTCAGGAGTTTCTTTGCAAGCAACCAATTGCGTTGCGGCGGGATTCCAGTTATTCACCCACCCGCAAGGACGATGATTTCCAAGGAAATTTTGACCCGCCCGGTATGTACTGCAATCCGCCGCCGTGTCTACATACTGATGAATGCCTCTGAAGAGGGCCACGCTACCGAAGAGGATGGTGTGTATTTCGTCTTGTAAAGTCCGTTTACGGTGATTCAATGTTGATGAAAGGAACTGCGCATGGATCTCCAGATGGGTTCAACTCCGAGGATGAGTGGAACTCTCACGATGAGAGGGAACTTGATCCCACGGCAGATGAGGACGTAGACGAGGAGGAGAAGGAAGAAAATACCAGTGAAGAGGACGGCGAGGATAATACAACATGATGTTCTGATGTACCTCTCTGATGTTTCTCCGTCATTGACCGGAAACTGGAACCCACAGTGCACATTTATGGAGTCTCTAGGTCCCCTGTGTAAATTCCTGGGTGATATTGAGTGAACCACAATCAGTAGTTGAAGTTGTAACCGCGAGTATTACGTCGAGTGACATTTAGTATACCTAACGATTTTTTGCTTAAATAATACTCCCAAAAAACTCGAATAATCGTCCTACGCACTGGCGAATCTTCTCTTGAATTTTGACAGCACCAGTGGGGGGGAAACCGATTCTTCATTGACTCACGTGCCCTGCACCGCTTTGTCAATCAGAGCTGTAAATGACGTGGCGGTGCAACGTCTTCCTCTGCTACAGCAATCACTGTCGCTCGTAAATGTGCCTTGCGCAATTCTCGGAGTCTTCCCTGCGCCATTCTCGGAGGCTTCCCGGACAGATTTCTCGACCAGCGAACACTAAGACTATCAATAAACTCTTGTTTGCACTCTGAATCCAGCTGCCTTCGTTTCTTTCGCCTTACGGTCACATCGGTTTACGAACGCTGCTCCGACATTTTCCTCTCTGACGAAGCCGTTTGCTCTTGCTTGCCTTATGGCAAAGACAACATAGACTTGAGATTTCTCGACCGCTACAACTAAAAGATCTGCCGCTTGTTTTGATGTTGGTGAAACAAATACCGGACAAGGTGAATGGGATCTGCGGAAAGGAGATCTTCAGCTCCACACTTTCCGACTTTCCGTTCGCTTAGAAGACGGGGTAATATCCAATTTACAAATTGATCAAAACTGATCGACCTTACCTTGTGCTCTCCTTCGTCCTTCCGCTCATCTCTCAAGTCCACTCATGCTGGTAAGTTTTCTTGAATACTTCCTGCGGCACTTAGCGCTTGCTTTTAGCGCGCGCTGAGAGGCGTTGTTACTCGCTTTTTACCACTGGCACATCGCACGGACGAGTCCGACGAGGAATTACCTCCCGAATATGCGAACCTGCCCATATGTGAGTGCTTCGTACCATTCTTTGTCCTACTCTCTGAGTGGTTGCATCTAGACGACGCCGCGGAGCTGCGCCACACGACCGTACGATCAGAAGACGGAGGGCAGGTTGCATATTATTCACAGGGTCGAAAGGCAAGATCAGATTCTGGTGCGTGGTTAAAAAAAACACCAATATGTTTATTGATTAGGGACACAAAGTGGAACCACCTAAGCGGAAGCGTGAACACTCACCCTCCTTCTTTAACATCCTGAGGTGGGAGAAAAAACGGGTGCCAAAGACTTCAGAGTCCCCGCCACCGCGTAAGCGCTTGCGGCGCCGTGTTTCATTTTCGGAGGAACGCCGACCGCGGAAGTCATTCTTTCCACGGAATCGGTCGAGATCTGCTCGAAATCTGGCGGACAACGATTCCTACACCAGTCATGATAGTGACGAGTCTTCCGCGTCGCGTGACAGCACGATACCTCGTCGCACTTCGGCTGGTTCTGTGCACCATCCTGCTCGCAATGTGGAAAATCATGTTGAGCGGGGGGATGATACACCACAGCAGTGGAACCCGTGGCCGAATGGTAACTGGGAGAAAACGTACCCGCGCGAGTACTTTGAACAGTGCCAGTTTGCCGTCCACTGGGCGTGTGAGGTCCGAGGTGGCAAGAAGAATACGGCCGGCAGTTCACGGGCAAAAGATAAAGAGGGTGGTGCTCATACCCTTCGTCTGTGTCGCGGGGTCATGAAGTGCACGAGCTCGACGTGCGACATTATCACACGTCCCCAAACAAAGAACTCGGGGCGGCTACTCCAACTCCAGGCAGCCTGCTCTTGTGGTGCTCCCCTTCAGCACTTTCCATGTGATGTTAAGATCCAGTATTGGGTGTATCGGGATGGCGCTCACTTCCAGCACTCTGGTTATCATCACCACGACAGGGTCCCGATCCGTCATCTGACACTTCGGGAACGTTCTCAGTTTGAGAATGTTGTGAACGAGCATCCCCGAATGGGCCCCGCTCAGTTGCTTGCTGGTCGCCCAGCTCTTGATGGGCCTGGTCCCTCGGTGGCCAATATCAGCTCTGTCCTTCTGAATCCGCATCGCATCCAGTACGAGCGCCAGAGGATTCTCAATCCGGAGAACAAGGTGCGTCCGTGTGCAGGGGTATGTCTGTGCTTTCTGACTGACTGTCTTCAATGTTGTAGGTCCGCGACCAGCGCTTCCTCCCCAAGCTCGAGCGCTTCAAAGAGAAGCACCCCGAGTGGACCGTGGGTGTTCATTGGATGGATCGCGTCAACGTCATTGTTTTGCAATCACCCTGGCAGCGTCGCATAGGACTCAAGGACCAGATCAAGAGTGAAGCAGTAAACGGTGTGGTCTCGGATGGATGCCATGACTATTTTAGTGGCCACAACCACCTTCTGTTCCTCAGCTCTACATTTGAACCTAGCCACCTCAAATCGTGGGTGCCCATCCTCATGACCTACTCAAATGGTTCAACGGCCGTCCATTATCGCATCCATTTTCTGTACCTCTTCCGTGGTTTAGCGATGCAGTGCCGCGCAATGAAGAGGAAGGTAACAGACTCGCTCTTTGCCAATGTAAGTTGCTGGGTTCACACAGTCCAATATTGTGTGCCAACTGTTGTTCTCCAGGTTGTTGATTTCAGTGATGCTCAGAGGAGCGGCTTCATCGAGGCCTTTGTCGATTTTTGGCTCGAGCATTCACCTCGCGGCCGAAAGGAAGATGAATTGAGAACAGCGGCGGCGGCGCTATTGAAGGGCTGCAGGCAACATTTCGGAAACCAAATCACGCGCGTTGCCAGGATCAGCCGCATTGTAGCCCCGGAGGAACAGTCAAAGTTTCGCAAGTTTGCGAAGTTACTCCTGCGCCAAAAGGACAAGGAGGGCCTTCGTCGCTGCGCTGCAGGCTTGGTCAAGGAATTTCCGGGTGCAAAGCGCTGGGTTGACTGGTGGATGCGTCCAAGTCACGCAAGCATGCTGTGTCATGTGGCGAGCGGTATGGAGCGAAAACTCTGGGACTCACTTCCTGCCACGACGAATGGGGCTGAAGCCATGCACAACAAGATTTACCAAATGATCGGGCGCCGGAACACCCTGTTCTATGGACTGGAAGGTCTGATTCGCATTGCAGAGACCTTTGAACGCAGTTATGATGCGGCGCGCAGTATGTTTGTATCTCTATTCGATCCTCACTTACTCATGTATCTACAGAAGGCGATAAAATCTACTACGGGCGCGATCCACAGTACTGGAAGAACACTCGGTTCCGATATTCGTGGACGAAGCACAGCCGGCACGAACCTCGCCGCAAGTTTTCCTTGGACGGCCGTGCGCCAGACACAATCGCGCGGCTCAAGGCCAAGGCTGCACGAAAAAGACGGGATAAGCAGAATCCCAAATCAAAGCCAGCACATCCTCCAAAGCCACCGGTACCTCCTCCCGAGTTTCAGCGCTCTTTTCGCTGGCACAAGAACTCGTGCTGGTTGGACTCATCGCTGACCGTGCTCTATGCCGTGGCTAATCGGAACTTCCCCGAATTGAAGGCGATCTTTGTTTTGCTCCCTGCAAACCATCTCTTCCTCGATCTGCTCGTAATCCTTGAAACACATATTAAGCAGGCGGTGATCCCTGGGATCGAGAGCGGGGGCTGTAAAGTGTTGACGAAGATGCGGAATGAGTTTAGAAAGAAGCTTGCAGTTGCGCAATACATTCGGTCTGAGGGCTCTTCAGATGCAATATTTGTGAGTACATACCTTCTACGGGGTGAACTTCTCACCGATAAATGTCCAGGGATGGTTCAACGAAATACTGGCTCAACTGATCAAATGCAAAGGCGGGCCCGACCAAACGAGCGAGCCTTGCATTTCATTCTTCCGGTCATACGCGGTACAAGTGAAGAAATGTGTAGGATCCAAAACGGCCCCCCGGGAACACTGGGAAGTGTCTCATCCTGTATGGAGAGCACCTTTTCAGCTGACGCTGTCAATGCACCAAATATTCCGTGGCGACCTCGACAAATGGTTTCGCTGGCTCCTCAATCCTGCGGAGTGGGAAAAAGCGACTTGCTGGCGGCAGTGGGATTCGAAGCCCTTCTGCAACGGCGCCGCTCAGGCCAAAGAATATATCCTGAGTATCCCGGTTGTCCTCATTATCGAGCTCGGCGAGACACTTGACTCTCCGTGGAAGGTGCCGCTAACCCTCTTGCCTCTGGGGAGCAAATTTTCGCCACAAGGCGTAAAATATACCCTGGCGGCAGAAATCTACACGGACCACACCCCAGAGCTTGGCGCCAGCTCCCACTTTATCGCTCGTTACGTGACTCCGGACGGCGCCAGAATCTTTGATTACGACGGCATGCGGCATAATGGGCACGCAAAGCATCGAGACGGAGCCAAACCTTCCGGGTGGATGTCAGGCCGTTCAGACCGACTACGCGATCTGCCTACTGGATTCAGACTTACGGCCATTATCTACCACCTGGAAGGGGGTGTAAACGGCCAACAGGTTTTCAGTGCCGAGCGGCGGAAGGCTGCCCCCTGGGGTTTGCAGCTACATGAACGCGCGAACCGTTTTCCTAGGCTCGCCGAGCTGGAGCGGCCGCATCTGATGGAACTGGCCGGGGACGACCGCAAAAAGTGGACGAGTAGAAGGCGCCAAGGAGAGACACGGGAATATGAATATGAAACCAACCACTCGACGCCACACGGCGACAAGGTCACGGACACGGGTAGATTCCAGCCCGAATTTAACGCCCTCGACATAGGTCTCCACCTGCCTCCAGTTGACACGGCCCAGGACTCTGTGGACGCGCTCATTCTCCAAACAATCGAAGTGAACTCCACCGAGCGGCCTAAACGATCTCCCCCACCTCTCGAAAGTGGCGACTCAAGTGACTCCAACTCGACAACACCGTGCCCCATTCACTGCCATGGTTGCGGGCGGATCTCTGACGGTGATGAAGACCCAGACCAAGTGCAGTGCTCGACCTGCGGCTTCTGGTCGCACTTTCGATGTCAGCCGGAAAATGGCCAAGTGGACTGGAATGATCCGGAAGTTATCTTTACCTGCCAGGGCTGCCGAGCAAGACCAGCTGAGTTGTGCGTCCCAGTTCATTCAGTTATAACATTACTTAACATAATCTTTCAGATTTTCACGTGGGGATATTCTTATGCTCCCGGATCCTCTCGTCAAAGACGGGTGGCGGGGAAAGGATGTGTTGTGGTACCCCGCTAAATTCCTCAAACGCCGGCCGCATGCGCGAAATCCAAACGACGAATTTGAATTTCGCTACTTCGATTGCATCGATTGGCGCTCGGCAGAAGACATTCTCATACGCCCGTCGAGACACTGCAACTACGACCGGGCTTCATGCGAAGAGATGCTCAATTTTCAACTCCGACAAGACCAGGTAAGGAGCAGTGTTCAAGGTTTTGATGCCGGACATTCAAAAGTACTCCTTAGATCGGGAAAATTCGCAGGCCAGCATTTTACGAGGCCCAGCCTGCAGAAAATCAACCACTCATCGAGATTTACGATGCGGCAGTTGTTCCGCTCGCGGAATTTCTAATTTCATTCCCCGAAGACCATCCCGTGGTGAAATGGTACAACTTGGTTTTCACCGAGGCTGCAACGGAAAGCAAAGACGAGATCCGAGCCCGGACCCCTGTATACCAAAGCCAAGCTCGCGAGTTCCAGACCCTGAGGCGTCTCACGTGCCGAAAAATCCACGACCTCCAGCTCAACGATTCTGTCCCTGAGCTAGAATGGTACCGACGGATCCTCACTGTGGGCCGAGTCCTATTGCAGCTGTTGGCCATTCAGCATGAGCTGGAAGAGCCATTGAATCTGAACGGCGACACATTCGAAGATCTCATAGACAAGGCCATCATCCCGCTGACCCTCGAGTACGACCAAGGCTTGCGCGCTATGGTGCTTGCCGCGAAGCCAAAGCAGTTGCAGCACAAGCAGTACTGGGACGAACCGGCATTCAAGACATTCCTCAAAGATTTCACCGTCAACCATACCTTCCCTGACCCCACCTATCGACCTCCCACGTACACGCGCATTAGGAATAGGGAAGCTATACGGCCCCCCATTTTAATCGATAATATACGCGGCACGGGGGAGATACCGGCCAAGCGTCATCGGCAGGACAGCGACAACGAGGAAGATACTCCCACACCTAAGCGTCAGGAGACGTCCCGCGCACTTCGCTCACGCCAACCCAAAGACCCTAAAAAGGAGAAAGTCGCAGTTCTCCCTGCTGGTAAGGTCGTGGCATCGGGGAAGGGTTGGGTTGAAATCGAATCGAGTTGAATATGTTCAAGTAGAGTACAATTACTCAATGTCCTTATTTTGTATCATCTAGTTGAGCCTCATCTGCAAACAGCTAGTCAGAGTTACTCAAGGAGCCCGCTGGTATAGCAATTTGACGTGTTTGCTGGAGAGACTGGACCGGCGGCGGCGGTGCACACCGCTGGAGCGAGTAGTGGCCCGGGGACGGGGCCACTGTTACTGGTGGCGCTACTTGAACTAGACGGAACGGCGGTGCGCGGCGCTGAATTAGTTGGAAGCGGCGGTCATGTCCAAGGACGCGGCGGAGATGTCATCGAGACGCGGCGGTCATATGGCAGACGCGGCGATCATATACCGTGACGCGGCGATGCTACCAGGTGACGCGGCGCTGACGCGGCGCCAATTTTTGGACGCGGCGAAATATCCTAGCCCCACCATTACTAGACAACGGAAGTTTAAAGGCTTTGCCACATACTATAAACCATGTTCACCGAAGTCAGTGCAAAATTCAATCGACGAGAGATTGAATCCATGGGCCCAGGGCGCGCGCTGTAGCGACACCGCCACGAATTAAGGTACAATTCACTCCGATTGAATGGCGGGCGCAATACTTGTCCGCTCCCCGCACAGCCACAGAGACCACTAGGTCTCTCTTGTGGACCTCTAAGATAGTGTCGAACGTAAGTGACCAAATTTCCAGTTACATACGCTCACCACCAAGAGTTTTTCCTGGGCGTGTGCCGCGGGACGGGATTGTGAAGGAAATGAGTATCAGCACGATTCACGATGAGATTGAATCGCAACTGCACGCCCCCGATCCCTTTGGGTTGCTGTTGCCATCGAATTGCTGCTAATTAAAAGATTGAACATTCATCACGTGCCGTGGGTTTGAAAATTCCTCAAAGGGCCGTGAATACGCGCCTGGGCCGATGACACGTGGCAACAGGTCTGTTTAACCTACATTCTATTCACCTTGAGAATCTAGTAATTTGAGCAGACGCTACGGTAGAAAAAAAAAACTAGTACCTCGTTATGTTCTAATCTGAGATCTACAACGGCAATGCAGAGCGGTCCCATAGGTTGATGTCGTAATTCAGAAAATATTATCGCGCGGAGCGCCAGCCCTGCAGCGAACGTGCAGGAATGCCAACGATCGTAGGGTCATGTCTTGAGAACGAAATTAATGCCAGAATCCATACGTGAGCGGTGAGCAGAAACTCACTCAGAGGCATGATCAGATCAGCCCTAATGGCTGCCTTCCACGCGACCAGGTTAAGGTGTCCTGTGGGTAAAAATCGAATTCAAAATCACCTTAACTGCGCTTCAACGCGGAAGAGTGGAGATTCCGACCAATGCGCGTTGATTTGTGGGACCTGAGGAATTCGATTACGAACTTGGAAATTAGGCAACTGGATGATGGAACAGGGAGATACGGAAATACGATAAGCAACCAAGTATTGGACGCGAGCCTCGTCCTCGAGAATTCTGCAACCTGGATCCAATCGAAGTTAGCGAAGCGCGAAACCGATTCATCGAGAGATAAGTATCCAGGGCGACATGGTCGGTAAGACGGCTAGAGAGACGGAAGCATGGATGAAATATTTATCACGGCTAAAAGTTCAATCATAACCCTTGAGGGACGTGAGCGAACAAAGTGCAAACAAGATGGAAGCGGGAACGCACGTTATCCTACCGAAACACCTGCTCCCATCACCTGGCAAGCGGTTTGCGTCGTGTAGGTGAGCCGGAATGAAACCAGGGCGGTGCTCTGGCAGAAGTTTGAATCCGCTGGGCAGAGAATTCTCCAGAGAATTTCGGGTAGACACAGCTATCCGAGCTCGCGTAGAGTCGGTAAACGTTAGCGGTGCTCTGATTCAATGATCAATATCATCGCCTGCGGCCAGCGTGGTAGAGCCTGATTCTTGGTGTGGGCTACCTTTGACTCCTTAGGGTGCCAGTATATATCGTACGAGTCCCATACTCCTGTGCTGAACCAAAGTTGTAGTGGTTCAATGTTCGACCCCGGTTCAACATGATTTTTGAATGTTCATTCACGCCGTCAGATATTCGACATTGCCTATTGCGAGGGTGACTGCCCGCTCACGAGCTCACTGGCAGGGTTTAAACAGTATCATGAACTGGGAGAAATTCTCCTTCACACTCCGAGTTTGTTCAATCCACAATTATTTCTTTTCTTTATCTTGCATCTCCTGCTATGGCGGAACCTAGTTCCTATCCTGAGAGAATTGCTGCACAAAGGAGAGGGTACCTTCGACGCGTTCACGCATCAGTGCGCGACGCGTCGTTACAAAACCTCTTCTACCCGAAATTCTCCCATCATTTTACGCGAAATTCTACGCGAAGGTCTCGCATCAATTCTACGCGAAGTCTACGCGGAGTCTCTAGAGACAAATGATCCCAACGGATCCAAAGCTCTCCTGCTCTGGCTTGCCAGTCCGGATCGTATTGCCGTGTCCACACCATAAGCGTGAGCTCTTCATCCCACGGAACTCCGTCATGCCCGGGCCAGGAGATATAGAATGAGGACAGAGGACGATCGATGAGCGGTACCGCAAGGTCGCAGAGAGCACCCATTCGGAGGCCGGGCAAGGACGGATGGTCGTAGTTGACCGTGGTCTAGGACCGAGATTCTCCGCCGCTAGCATTGTGGATTTGGGTAACGATCAGCGCCGGCGCGGGAGGCTGGACGACCAGCATACGCCGCCAGCTCGCATCCGGGCGCTTGAACGCCTCGGCTGCGTTGGCCAACGGCATTTGTGCGATGGATTTAGCGTGGCCGGGCCAGGACACGCGGCCGCGGGGGCCTTCGGGGGCAAAGAAGGGCGGGAAGAGCTCCATTAACAGGGGACTGCGCACTGGAGCCCAATTGGAAGGGGCACTGGCAGGTTGGAAGAAGAGGATGCGTTGGAGGGTGGGAGTGAGAGTAACACGGCGGACAAGCGGGCAACACCTAGCCGGCAGGTAGCACGCGACACCTGAAGCAACACCTCGCTAAAGCCGACGCAACACCTACATAAAGCCGGTCGCTTAGGACGCTTTGGCGGTATTCGGACTTTTCCGTGGCCACGCTGCACCCTTGCGGCCAACTAATAAATTTATGTTTGTTCGCAGTCGTCAAAAGAAAGAAAATAAATTAGTAGCTGTAGAAATCGACGTAGTTAGAGAAAAATAAATAAAGTTGGAAATTAAAATGAGTCGCTAGCTAAGTGGTTCAAGGAAGTGGCATAGGTGTTCTAAGGGAAGTGGCACAGAAGGTGCGCAATACACTAAGTGCTGTCGGAATCGCTGCCAAAGATTTCCGCCTCCAAATCCATATTATGATCATAATCGAGAGCACCCTCATCCTCATCGCTGTCCTCGGCATCGGCCACACCCTCATCCTCCGCGTCCTCGTCGTAATCAGCGTCTTCGTCCATCGAGGCCCCCGCGTCATCAAGGAAATCCTTAACGCTGCCGGCGTCAGACTCGCCTGCGTCTTTGTCGCTGTCTTGACTGCCAACACTGTCACCCTCGCCTTCCTCGTCGATGTCGACATTTTCCTCGTCACTGAGAACGTCAGGGTCGTCCTCCTCGGGCGCAAAATCGAGGTCGTATTCAGCGAATACGGCTTCACCATACTTCTCGGTCAATTGTTCGATGGATGATTTGGCGTCTTCGCCACACCTGGAAAAGAAGTCGGTGGTGCCGGGGGGGAAACACATGATGAGCTTGGCCGCAAGTTGGGCCCGAATTTGTGGAGGTAGATTGTTGAAATAGGAGGGCGAGTAGTACTGGATTGGCATTTTCTTCGGGAGCTGTTGGAGATAACTTGAGTATGTACAATAGGAGGCGATGAAAGAGGCGACTCACCCTACCAAGTAGGCCAGGGTTGCGGTGACCAAAGAGGGGAACGCGATGTACGTTGCGCAAGTGGGCGCTGCGGCTGTTCCCGGCGGCGAAGTGGCTATTGACGATAAGTTGATCCACCTGGTGTACAAGTCTGTCGGCGTCTTGAGACCTCTCCGGGCGGGCAAGAGCAACAGGCTCCTGTGGAGTAGTTTCGGTGTCGGAAGTCGCCTGTGCGCTGAGCATTCGCCGCAGTCTAGCGCGAACGTTGTTGTCCTTAAGGAACGTGTCTCGCACTTTGAAATTCTAGTAGGAAACGATCTGTGAAAGAAGGCGAAAAAGAAAATTGAAAACTTACACGAGTGCGAGCCTGCGAGAGTTTGTTTCGCATGCCAGCCAATTGGTTGCCACCCGGCCTCCGTATTTCGACCTTCTACTTGTCGAACATGTAACGGTGCACGAAGTGGTCATAGAGACGGGTGAGAAGGGCGATGTCATTCACGCAGCTGGTGTCTGGGTGGAGGAAGTCGTAGGCGGAGGCCGTGATCATGAAGCGAAATGTCTCGATGGCGGCCATGCGCATCACGGTGTTGTACGGGGAATACGGTGTTTGAGTGTAGTCGACAGCCCAAGCAGAGAGGCCGAGCTTGGCGAAGCAAGACCGGACAAAAAGAATGGTGCTTTCTTCCACCTGGGCGAAGGCCTGCAGGGTCTTGTTTCTGGAGCGAATAGTGACCCGCACATCGAGCCCGAACTGGACAAAGAGTCAATCATAAGGCGATGGAGTGAACAAATTAGGCTGACCTTGACGTCGCCGGGGTGAAGGAGGAGACACCCAACTTCTCCCAATCGCTGCAGCTGAGTGACGGTCTTGCCTGCGAACCTGAGATTGAAGTGTTTGACGTCCTCTAGGGACGCCGAATTAGGAGCAGCGTTGGTGTCCAAGAGGTTCCAGATAAAGCGGATGTGCGGGTGAAAAACAGCCTGAGAGCGAGGTCAGCCTGCGAAAGTAAGGCTGAGGGATTACTGTACCTTCAGCGCGTTGGCCTCCGGAGAGATGTCGTCGTTGAACATCTGATGCTCAGCGGGCTTCCGCTCTTTCTTGTTTCCGGCCTTGGAGGAGGAAGAAGGGCTGTTCGACTGAGGAACGAGGTGGTGCGGGCGATGGTGTGGGCGAGGCCTTCGACTTGGAAGGAAGGGGCGTCGCATTGGCCTTGCCCTTGCCGTTGGAGGAGGCAGGTGGGCCCCTTCGCCTTGGAAGAGGAAGGTGCGCCCTTCGACTTGGAAGGAGTAGTCGAAGCCTTGGGCGCGGGCTTGGAAGGGGTAGATGTAGCCTTGGGCGCGGGCTTGGAAGGAGTAGTCGAAGGCTTGGGCGCGGGCTTGGAAGGAGTAGTCGAAGCCTTGGGCGCGGGCTTGGAAGGGGTAGATGCAGCCTTGGACGTGGGTTTGATGCGGGGGTCGCGAGTACGCTGAGCCCTGATATGCCATGAGTCAAAGGGAAGGAATCGAGCACCGCAGGGACAGCATACCTTTCAGCTTCAAACCGAGCGATCGTCTCCTGCATCTGCCTCGCAGTTTCCGCGGCTTCAGCCTGCGCAGCGCGAGCGGCGGCCGCGGAAGCGTCCCGTTCAGCCCTCAGAGCCTCCATGTCCAACTGCACGGGGCCATGATACTCGATGCGCATCTGTTCGACGAGGCCGGCGAGATCTGCATTCTCCTGGAGCAGTCTCGCCTGATCGGCGAGCGAGAGTTCGGGAGGGCCTGCGTCGGAGTAGCCCTGCTGAGGGGCGGCGTCGGGGTAGCCGTACTGAGGGGAAGCGTCGGTGTTGGCGTCGGCGCCGTGCTGAAGGGGAGCGTCGGCGTGCGCAGCGGTGTAGTACCCGTCACCGTCGACGACGAGCGCTGGGTGGTTGGGGTCCTGAGAGTAGCCACTCGGAGTGACCTGGTCGTAGCCACTCGGAGTGGCCTCGTAGGTTTGGTAGTTCGCCATATGAATGGAAGAGGGAGAAAGTGGGAGGTAAGTTAATGCTGGTTAAAGGAGGCGAGTTCTCCTTTTAAAAGAACTCGGACTCTATAACTCATTGTATTCCAGGGATCTGCAAGGGCTTTGTATTCACAAAGGTGTTTGACGCATCGTAGCCGAGACAAACGTCGGATGTTCTGAGGCGGCCGAGGTCGAGAGCATACCAACGCGAAGTTAGCAGCCAAGCGTACCAACGCGAAGTTGGCACGCGCAACGAGCGCGAAGCTCGCTGGGGTGGTGGTCGTGGACTTGGTCGTGGTCGTGGACTTGGTCGTGGTCTTGATCAGAGGAAGAATTGATTTGATCGCTGACATACCCGATCAAATCAAATCCGCCATCTCCCAACTCCCATCTCCCGCATTGGCTTCGCGCCAGTGTATCTATTCGTTGGCTTCGTGCCAGTGAATTTGTTCGTTGGCTTCGCGCCAGTGAATCATCCCCTCTCCTTACTCCTCCTCACTCCTCTCGCGCTCCTCGCTCCTCTGCAAAAATGAAGACGCTCGACGTTCAGATGGATCTGCGAGCGGACCCGCTCACCATGAGGATTATGAATCCATGTACGTTCCATACTGGGGTGGATTAGGTGCGATTCTTGACCCAAGATAGATTACTGGAAAGTCGAGGATGCACCCTCCATCGTCAATGGTGTTAATCTCCTCAAAAATCAAAATCATAACGGAACACTTGGCCCACTGGACAGGAGGGTCGCGGCGCACTTCGAGATGGGAAACACCTCGTATTTTGTAACCACAAACACCCTCTACGTCCCCCGCCTCCCCGAGGTCGACCCCAAACAAATTGTTGTACGATGAGACATGTGCTTCGGGCCCGACGATCCCGTCCTACTGGCCCCGCCTATACAGCGACAAATTCTGTCATTTGCCAGCCATTCCCAAGGCCCCGACGGATGCTGAGGATCCATTGTCGCTGATGTGGTGGAACCCCGACCCCGACGACTTCGTCTGCCCAGCGTCGGGACTCACTCTCACCCGTGGACTTGGCAGACTCCGCTTCAGGTGGTATTCCAAACTCGCAACCCTCACCAATGTTCTCCTCAGCGAGCATGATCGGTACCTCAAGTCCCTCCCCACTGCCAACCCTGCCAAACCTCCCCTCCTCCTTGCGCAGTTGGTCGAGAGACTGCGCCTGAGTTTGGAGCGTCTCCGAATCCCGTCGACGTTCATACGGATGGTGGTTGGTGTCACCACGGTGCAGCGGGAATACCTCGAGCTCACGGGGTTGCTACTGCTACATGACCAAGTACCACCCGCGCCTGGATGGCATCGCCGACCCCGCAGCAGACACCACTTCCCCCGACAATTGCATTGGCTGCTTCACCGACAATCCCCGCATCGCCCAGATCTTCTGGAAGGTTTGCCTGCCTGCTGGTTAATTCGGCCCCTCCAAGCGTTCGCCGACGAACGCATTATCAAAATGGTCGTGCCCTTCGCGGCGCGAAATTTCCTGGAGATGAAGCCAGCCGCAGGGATTTGAGCCTGGTGCCAGCAACCGACCTGCCTCGACGAGCGGCTTGCCTTGTTGCACCACTGCACCGAGAATACACCGTGGTATCGAAACCCATTCCAGGTTGTTGCAGCTGCAAGTTCCAGCGGATCGGCGGGAGGACAGTTGGCCAGAGATCCTCCTGCACGCACCGTTTCGTCCACGTCGAAGGCACACCGATCTCCGTGTAAGTCCTTCCATTTTCGGTCTCACTTCAAAGTAAATTAATTATCTTCCAGATGCTGGCTCGCGACCGCAATCCAAGGCGCCAAACGCAAAAGCCCGGGGCTCCAACGTGAACGCAAAAGTCGGGGGCTCCAACATCAATCGCGACAAATTTGTAGCGTTCGATAGCCCAGAAATGCCGACGATGATACCGTCTTGGTCTTCTGCGTTGGCAGCCGTCGACAGGCGACAACACCCCTCTTGCGGTATCGACGTACCCCAGCTCTATGTCATGCCAGAGCCCGCACTGCTCGCCTCCCCCGACGACGAACTCCGGCGGCGCATGCTCTACCACCACTACGAGTTATTGCGAGACGCGCTGATGTTTCGCCTTGCGTTTGGCGATGAACCCCGCGCGCTGCTCACCACGCAGGAGTGGCGAGACATCTTGAGCGGCAAACTCACCAAACAAGGCAAGGCCGGCAGTCGCGCGCGCAGCGCGCAGCGCAAGTCTGGAGGACCTCATGCGGCCTGCTCTCGACGCGTGTGGCATCGACGACTTGACTGGATTTCCAGTTTCGCCAGACGCCATCCCACCGCTGAACTTGAACAAGGCGAAGGAAATCCTGTGGGAGCTGGCGGAAATCAACTTCCGCTACGAGTTACTTGCGCTGGATGCGCGCGCTTCTGGGCTCGATCGCCCCAACGAATGTCGCCGATGCTTCGCCACCACCAAGTTGATCGGTATTGACTTGCACGAAAGTCAGAGAGGGCTAGCGGCGCTTGAAACGGACGAGCGCCTGCCCCACTTTCTGTGCATTGCACGTCTCATGCACGATTGGACAGTCCCCTGCGAGCGGCCCAAGGAAATCGACGACGTGCGGGGTCGTACCACGTTGTCCCCAGGTGATATCTACGCTTTGGAGGGCGCGGTTGCCCGGTACTATACTCAAAGCTTCTACGAGCTTTTTGGCCGCGCCGCTGTAGTACCCATGCGCCTGGAGCATGCGATCTCGGCTTGAATAAACAATGTATTATATCACTGACCTATCTACGATCGACTCATATGTACATAGAATGAATATGATAGTGCGTTCTCCTCGATCCTTTTACCTGAGCCCCAAGATGTGAAAAATTGAGGCCATAATATCACAAGTCCCGGCACCATTGTGCCGCGTGGTGGCGGTGACACGTTCTTTGCGCCGGCTGTCTGATGGCGCTTAACCTCCCTTCGACTCCCTCCTGTACCTCCTCAATCTTCGTATCGACACATCGCCTTGGACCAACTTCGCGTTGGTGCTTTCCGCCTTGGCCCAACTTCAGCGTTGGTGCTACATCGCTCGAATATAGACAACTCCGCGTTGTTTATCAAACAATTCTACCAATTCTACCAACAATTCTACTCGGATTCACGCTCGCATAAACCGTTCACCGACGCACCGACCCTCCATCGCCCGCAAGCAACGTCCACCGAATGCTCCACTTTCCGTACGCAACTTCATGTTGCCGTACGCAGCTTCATGTTGCGCTAATCTCGGTCCCTATGCAGCGAGTCCACGAATATGGTGATCGCCCTCGCGATGCCATACGTCCCCGGAGGCCGCGAGTGGTAGGCGACATGGGAGATGATATGCTCGGGCTCGATGACGAGCAGAGGCTGCGGGTGCGGTGGATGCGTGTACCGCACGGTGCATTTAAAATGCGTATGCGTGAGATAGGGTGTTTTGGCTGCATCCGCAGGGCAACGCCTCCCCGTGGGGCTGGACGACGACGAAGATCCGTTGCTGGCCCTGCAGAACCTGCGTCCACATGGATCGGATGAACCCTGCGTCCTTCCGTCCAGTCGAGGGGTGACGGAATGAGATGGAGCTATTGCCGTCGTTTTTCTCGAAGGTGCCGAACGTCCGCGTCTTGTGCTTGAAACTGGTGAGCATTTTCCCTCGACTCGGCAGTACGTTAATACCCGCGTTCATCAGTTCGAATGTGAGGTCGGTCGAGCGAAATGTATTGCAGGGGAATACTTGTGATTCCAGTACTGCAAGATTAGTTCGTATATGTGGTGGTCGAGTAGGACTCCGGAGCCGTTGAAGGAGGTTTCGCCGTGAGGTGAGTATCGTTCACGGCTCAATGAATCGGCATTAACCTCGGGGCATAGGATCCCCATAGCCTCAACGAGAGGCGACTTGGAATCCATCTCTGTGGCGGCGCTATCCTTGATTGTCGCAAGTAACCTTCCTCGTCGACACATTTGGCGAAGCATCGTCAAGTCCATTTCCCCTATTTCAGGTAAGTAGACGATTTGCTGCGTTGAACTCTGGCTTACACATATGATTGTTCGTCTTGATCTTCTGCAGGGCTCCGTTGTGGCTCTCGTACATAAATTCGGCGAGCTTGACAAGCGGGCCCCACCACTTGAGCTAGTCACCGTTATGCAGGGCGTAGTGGTGGTTTGGGCGCGTTGTTAAGCCAGGGAAAAGCGACTTGGAGGAGTAGAGATAGCTGCTATACATCTCGGTGTATCGGTCGGCCTCCGCTGGGCCGGTCGTATAACTGCAGAGGATGTGCATCGCACCGACGAGATCATGAAAATTGAGGAGCAGCTTTTGGTCTTTCTTGTTCGAGGAGTGTCGCCACCAGATTTCGGGAATAATGAGGGGGAAGAAGATGGAGAACAAGACAAACCAATTGTCGGCCTTCAGCTTTCCGTGCGTCTTGTCTCCGAGATTGACGGGTGGCCGATCAATCCAGGAGGGGATCACGACGCCAGCAAGCCCTGCATGGATGAGGGCCATCGCCTCGTCGTCGAAGATGCGCTGCGAGGGCTTCTCGCGGCCGTAGATTTCATCCTCATCCTCCTCCTCCTCCTCCTCTTCGTCTTCATCTTTCTCCTCCTCGCCTACCTCACCGTCGTCGGCCTCCTGGATGTAGTAGAATGATGGGCGCCGGCTGAGGGACTTTGGAACGTTGTTTTCAAAGAAACTCTCTTGATGGAGGTCATCAAGTTCGGCTGCGACGGTGTTCGCGTCAAAGTCCAACATCTCCACATCGGAGTCGGAATCCGTATCCGTATCCGACCCTCCAGCGGTCCCTCACGCCTTCGGAGCATCGGATCCAATCCCCCATTTCAAACGGCAGTGATGCTGGAGTACACCTTGGATCCAGCCATGCATAACTCCCAATACCGTGTGCTTCACTGGATCGCGATAGGTAATTCGGTGAATGGGCGACCAGCGAGCGCCGTGCTCGTTGAAAATGGCCTTGCAAGCATCCTGTGTTTTGGCATTGAGCCAGGCGGTGGCCGCCTGGAGGACCTCCCATCCGCGTCGCGGCTCAAAGTTCTGATGGTCCAGCCGATCGATTTGGTTCCGCTTCAACTTGCAATAGGAACAGAAATTGTGCGCGGCGTGACTGGCGCACCCGAGTGCCTTCTTGAGCGCCAGGAGATCGCCAATTGCAGCAAGTATCGCGACTCGGTAGAAGTCTCCATGGGGGCGGGTGTAGGTCGGTATCATCTTCCCAACCCACATTTCCAAAAACTGATCTACGCTCGGGTCCAGGAGCGCGCCCATTGTCGTGACTGTCGGCTCTTTGGGCGGAGGCGTTATTCTAACGAAGAATGCCACTTCCGGGAGATGCCACATTCGTATGGAAGATTAAGAGGAATCGCGATGATGGCTCCGCAAAACGCCGTCTTGCTGGCGATTTTATTCAGGAAGGGATTGAACCAATCGGTGTACCAGCTGAACAGGAGATTGTTGGGCTCGGAGGTGAAGGATCCCAGACTTTGCCAAGCTGGGCTATCCCAAATGAACCGCATCCTGTCCGGATTCCGCCGGTGAAGATGGGACTGGCGAAGAAGCTCCTCCATTCCAGGCCGCGATAGAAAGTGCGCGAGCCAGGACTCGAAGTTTTGCGTGGAATACAGACGTCGGGGCACGATTCTAGGGCCTGCGCGAGTCTTTCGTTCCACCCAGAGTGGAGTGTTACACGGCCGCGAACCACTTGTCTGTCGAGCCAGGCAGATTTGTGGCATTTCCTTCAAAGAATACGGACGGAAGCATGTCGGACAGCAAATCGAACGGTCGATGACGGGTTCGATGGAAAGATAGTTTGCTGCGGTGCGTACATCTTGGGGGATTTTCTGTTCTGCATCTGACGCGGCCACCACAGCGATGACGAGGCCAAGGACCTTGAGAACTCGGTTGCTTGCGTCTCGACTGAGACCGCATATAAGATGCAGCCAGGCCACAAGCGTGCAGCTCAGGAAAAGGAGACGACGCCGAGCGATCGCGGGACCTGAAAGAACAAAGTCAGTCGCTTGCACTCAAAGATAAACCATTAAACTGACTTGTGTCGTCCTCCATATCTACGTCTTTTTCCTCGCGCATGACTTGAAGCCCCGTAGGGAGCTCATCTCTCCGCGCGGGCGGTTGCGCTTCCTCTTCATCGTGCGGCTGCCCATAAATCACTATATTATTTGCTAACTGGGACACAGCAACTTACTACTAGTGGGGGCAAGATTCCTTTCGCCACCATTTCTTGCTCCGCCTTCCGGTGTTTGCTGAGGGTGCTTTTACTATACCATTTCCCTTGTTTCTCTGACCCATCCGGCGCCCTCCAGGTTCGACTGACGCAGTCGTGGGCGCGGCAGACACACAACTTGTAGTTTGGGCGGCCATCGGGATCCACGTAGTCGTCCATGCTCGGTGAATAACGGCGAGTGGCGACTGGAACGTCAAAAACAAGGTAAGCCCGCGCTTTGTCCTTGTTCTTGAAAGGAATTTGATGGGCGATTAGATTAGATTCTTTCGCACAGGTCTACCGCGACATAATGACACGCTTTGTACCCTTAGCTACCATTCTTATCTTACCCTTAGCTACATTTCTTTTACATTTTGTATGTCCAGGCTAAGTCAAAGCAACAAAGAATATATTTTATCTACTTAAACGGCTACCGCGAGATTGCAGCGAGGTTGCAGCGTGGTCACGGAAAAGTCCGCAACCGACGCTTTGACCAGATTTTCAGGTGTTGCCCGGCTTTATGTAGGTGTTGGTTCAGCTCTGCGTGCTGTGACGCGTGCTACCTGCCGGCTAGGTGTTGCCCGCTTGTCCGCCGTGTAATGGCGTTCCATGTTTTACTGACGCGTGGAGCGGCGACGAGGAGGTCGCGCAGGTGCACCCGAGCAAGGATGAGCTCGAGAGCTCTGGTGAGGAAATTACAGCGTCGCGGGCTGTGGACATGGTGGTGTGCAGGAAGGTTAATGATCAGCACAGCCGGTTGTATGCGCACGGACCGTGTTCAGATGCCAATCATGTCCTGCGGAATTCGTAACGGTGTCCTTCATGCACGTGGGAGGTTATCCTTTGCCGCAAGGCAACTCGGAGAAGCAAGGGAAAAAATGTCTGCCGGGTGGAAATTCCCGATCGGCTTGTTTCTCGTAGACATGTGAGTAGTGGAAGTTCCGGAGAGCGAAGCATGTGTTAGCAAGGGTTTCCTTCATTCAATGGGGCGAACTTATCGAGACAGAAAGGTCTACATCCCTGGATCAGGAAAAAGGTTCGTCGATTCAGGCTGATTGAGCTCCCTGGGGCAGTTTATTACTGCTTTGCCATGTCGGATTCGTGAAAGGACTCGAGGACTGAGAAATTCGACATGATGGTTTGGGAGAAGCGGAGTTTGAAATGTCGCATCATGCTAGGGTTAGGGTTAGCTTTCTCTTCTCATCCATAACGAGCAACACAGTTCCCCACTTTGCGCCTGCCCTTGCTGCTTTACCAGAACCCTTGAAAACTCAAATGCACACAGGCGGGCGCCAGCTTGGAACCCGAGTATTACATGGCCAGGCGAACGCAAGCTCGTAGAATCAGACGCTGCAAGAGACGCTGTCAACTTTCCGTACTACCTACTGTGGCACCAAAGCGTCCAAGTTTCTCAGCTTACTGCCTGTGAACCACCCCGCACTCGCCCTAGGTGTAGCCAAGAAGCTGTCCTTCTGTCGCAAGCTTGGCTGCATTTCTGGACGTCACCGCCCGACTAAACTCTTAGCGACCAGAAAACTGTCTGCCGCAGTGACGAAATGGCTAGGAAGACTAGGAATCTTGAATCTAGCCTCAATTCTGAGACGACTAAACTCACTTCCAAGACGCTTCTAGCTTGCCTGCCGTCAAGAGACGCATTGCGCGAAGGACCATGCTGCTTATCTTGCCACGGTCTGGTAACGTCCTCTAGAAGACCACATAACCGCGCGTCTGCTCACCGTACCTCAATTGCCCACTGTCCTGCAAGTCATGTCTTTCACCGACCTCGGCATCCCGTCCTCCACCGCCACCGTCTCCGTCACTGCCTTCAACATAGTCGATGCGCGCACTGTCTCCGTCCTCGCCAACACCCTCATGAAGCCCGTCGGCGCCGGCCACGAGCTCTTCCGCTTCCCCATCTTCACCTTCCTCATCACCCACGCCGCCTTGGGGCGCCGGGTCCTCTTCGACCTTGGCGTGCGCAAGGACCTCGAGAATACGGCGCTTGCGGTCGCGGCGGACGTGCGCGCGGGGCTGATCGTGATGCCCGTCGAACGCGACTTCGTAGAGCAGCTGGGCGATTACGGGGTGGACGCGGGGAGTATTAGCGCGGCGATTTGGAGGTGGGTTTCTCCTTTTTTGTTTGCGCGCTGAAACTGATGTTTGTGCTGACAGCCATGCGCACTTCGATCATATCGGTTTGTACGCTGCTTCAGGAAAAGAGAGAGAATGCTGACGATGATGCTTTAGGCGATGTGTCAAAGTTTCCAGCCTCGACGGACCTTGTGTTTGGCGTCGGCACGCCGTGCGAGACTCGCCCGTCCCATCCGCATGCTATGCTCATGGAGAGCGACCTTGCGTTCGTCTTCCCCCTCTCCCTTAAGCAGCCACGTCACTTACTCCGTCCAGCGGGCGGAACCTCGTCCCCATCGCCTTCGACGAATCGTCGCTCCAGATCGGGGGATTTAAGGCGCACGATTACTTCGGCGATGGAAGCCTTTACCTTCTGGACGTCCCTGGCGTATGTACTACCTTCCATAGTGTGTCGAGACCTGCTAACACGCCGTTCCAGCACCTCTCCGGCCACATGTGCGCCCTCACGCGCGTTACACCGACGAGCTTCCTCTTCCTCGGCGGCGACGCCGCGCACCACGTCGGCATGCTCCGCCCCACCGCCGCTCTGCACCGTGCCTTCCCCGCCCCACCCGCGCTCCTCACCTCGACCAAACGCTCCGTCGCGCCCACCGCCATCGCGCCCGCATCCAACGACACCACCGACGCCAAACCCTTCGACCTCGCAGCGCGCACCACCCCCCTCCTCGACGTCGCTGAGGGCGGGTACTACCAGGACGCCCCCACCTCGCGCGCCTCCATCGCCCTTCTCGGCGCCTTCGACGCCAACCCCGACGTGCTCGTCGTCCTCGCGCACGACGAGTCGCTTCTCGAGATCGTTGGCCCGGCGTTCCCTGCGAAGCTGGATGGGTGGAAGGAGACGGGGTGGAAGGAACGGGCGGTGTGGGCGTTTTTGGAGGAGGGGAATGCGGCATTTCGGTTTGGGGATGAGGGAGGTGGAGGAGGTATAGGCTGGACCCCGGCGTGATATGGGATTTAGAGTGCGAGTGTTCGAGTGTCTGCATGAATTCGCAGGACTGGTTAGGTGTATGAATAGTGCCCCGTATTCGGCGAGGAATGCGAACAGCGTGTAAATCACAACATAAATGCCTGTTATCCCCCTCGCTCTTATCACGCTGTCTAAATGGTCGCTGAAGAACGCAGCATACTATTATTGCTTTCACTGCGCCTGGTCATTCGTAGTACATCTTCCCGACGTATTCCTTCATCCACCCGAGTTAGTACTCCGAAGACTCCCAGGCCCTATTTCGATGTAATTCCACCTCCTAGAACCCACCCGACCTCTAGAAACCAACTTCCTCCTATCTCTCTTGCGCCCCCATTAAACTCACGATTTTCTCCTCTCCAGCCAAGCGATTACCCTTTATAGTAACTCTCCTTCCATAAACGGACTCGCTCCGCCATTCCTCAGAACGACGAAACTGCGCCGCTCAGTGCCTCATAAAATGAGGGAGGGAGTGAGTAGTCTTACGCTGGACTGGAATTACACGAGGGAGGTCGGGTGTCGAGGAATTTGTGCTAAAGCGCATTCCGGATGGGCCCCACGAAAATAATAAATCTGGATCCACAGCAAGTCATAACTCTAGTGTTTGGTGCGGGTAGGGACAAATCCCCCGCACTTGAATCACCTGAAAACGCTTGTCTCAGCAATCAGTCATATCTCTACCTTGTGCAGACTTTCTTTCGCCTCTACCCTCGTACTCGACCTCACTACACTCTCAAACAATCCAGAAAGCGCTCAAAAAATGGGTATAACAGACCCTCGCTATTGATCACATCGCGTGCTACTTACATCCTACATTACATCCTACTTCGTACGACGTAAAGACTTGAAAAAAGGTAGCAAAAGGCGACGCGGAAAGGCCGGGTGTGAGACAAAGGACGCAAGGACGCTCTGCGTGCCAGCGTATTTGGATATGAAAAGAAAAGAGGGGACTAATTATAAGGTTAGGTTAGAGAGGATCTCCAGACTCTCCTTCATTCGATGACTCGCGCTTACCGAGAGAGAGAGCTTCGAAATCCCCCGTTCAAGAAAGGTCCGTCTTCGAAAGGTCGTAGAACGAAGCCCGCACACACAACGATGGAGAATACGGAGAGAGAGAAGTTAGCCTCGGCGTCTGTAGGCAGGATTTTTCTAGTGGAGAGCGCCGCGTGGTACATATCGTCGCCAGGGTCTATCAGGTAGTTACACATTACCCCTGGGTGGCGAGCTGACTTGGGCCAGTCCCGTCTTTGCGCCGCAGAACATGTAGTATCGCCCGAAAATCGTCGAGAGTTAAATGGAGTTTTGAGGCCAATGGACGTCGCAATTTAGATCAGTCAAACGGTGTTTGAAGCGTCGAACGAACGCAAGTTGAAAGGGGGGGGATTAAGATCTTCAGAAAACATCGGGTGGATTGCGCAAGGCGGGCTTGAGCAAAAGGAGCCCCATCCAAGAGGCACGGCGAGCGGTTTTAGACAAGCCCGGAAACAGTCTTGATGTTTGCAGATGAACGATGCAAGTCGGAATTGGGGGAACATCGGCGCTCGACGTCTGCGCAGAGAGGTCCGCCTCGGACTGGCTAGGATGCGAGGGTATTACACTGGACCGTGATAATCGGAGGCGCATGGACCTTCAGGATTGAATCTAGTGCCTCGAGAATCGGCCTCGAGAATCGATTGCGTCGCTTCAAGCTTGTGCGTCGCCGACCAGATTTTGCATTTGTCAATCTTCAGGAATGCTGGCTGAGCCTGGTTGAGCTCCGTGGAGTAGTGATCCACGAAAGCAAACGCGCTGAGTGGGGGACTACGAAAGTTCGACATGACGGTTTGAGAGAAGCGGAGTTTGAAATGTCGCATCATTGTTGGGTTAGGGTCAGCCCAAGTTTGCCACTACGCTTCCCTTCCTTTGCCGCCCCACCGGACACACTCAAATCCACGCAGTCGATTAATGCCAGCTTGAATCCCAAGGCCTGAGGGCTGAGGCCTGAGTGCACGTCTGCCGCCCGGGGTCAGCACAGCCTGTGCCGACGGACCCCCAACGACTGCCCTCCAAGTCATGTCTTTCACCGACCTCGGTATCCCGCCCTCCACCGCTACCGTCTCCGTCACCGCCTTCAACGTCGTCGATGCGCGCACTGTCTCCGTCCCCGCCAACACCCTCATGAAGCCCGTCGGCGCCGGCCACGAGCTCTTCCGCTTCCCCATCCTCACCTTCCTCATCACCCACGCCGAGTCGGGGCGCCAGGTTCTCTTCGACCTTGGCGTGCGCAAGGACCTCGAGAATACAGCGCTTGCGGTCGCGGCGGACGTGCGCGCGGGGCTGATCGTGATGCCCGTTGCGCGCGACTTTGTGGAGCAACTGGGCGATCACGGGGTGGAGGCGGAGAGTATCAGTGCCGCGATCTGGAGGTGGGTTCCCTCCCTTTTTTTTGTCCGCGCGCGCGAACTGATATTCGCTGACAGTCATGCGCACTTTGACCATATAGGTTCGCGCGTTCGGGCAGGAAGAGGGAGGATGCTTACGATGATATTTTAGGTGATGTGTCAAAATTCCCCGCCTCGACGGACCTTGTCTTTGGCGACGGCACGCCGTGCGAGACGCGCCCGTCCCACCCGCACGCTAGGCTCATGGAGAGCGACCTTGCGTTGGTACCTCTACTTGCTAGGATTTACCACCTCACTAACCTGCTGCAGCGGGCGGAAGCTCGTCCCTATTGTCTTCGACGAATCCTCCCTCCAGATCGGGGGCTTTAAAGCGCACGATTACTTCGGCGATGGAAGCCTGTATCTTCTCGACGTCCCCGGCGTATGTACTACCTTCCCTAGTACGTCAAGACCTGCTAACACGCCGTTCCAGCACCTCTCAGGCCACATCTGCGCCCTCACGCGCGTTACACCGACGAGCTTCCTCTTCCTCGGCGGCGATGCCGCGCACCACGTCGGCATGCTCCGCCCCACTGCCGCTCTGCACCGCGCCTTCCCCGTGCCGCCCGCGCTCCTCGCCTCAACAAAGCACTCTGTCGCGCTCACCGCCATCGCGCCTGCCGCATCGGCATCTATCGACACCGACACCGCCAACGCCAACGCCAAACCCTTCGACCTCGCAGCGCGCACCACCCCCCTCCTCGACCTCGCCGAGGAGGGATACGAGGACGCCCCCACCGCGCGCGCCTCTATCGCCCTCATCAGCGCGTTCGACGCCAACCCCGACGTGCTCGTCGTACTCGCGCACGACGCATCCCTCCTCGATATCGTCGGCCCGGCGTTCCCTGCGAAGCTGGATGGGTGGAAGGAGAGGGGGTGGAAGGAGAGGGCGGTGTGGGCGTTTTTGGAGGAGGGGAATGCGGCGTTTCGGTTTGGTGACGAGGAGAGCGTGGAGATTGAGATGTAGGCTGGGCAGTGGTGTAATATAGGATTTGGGGTCGAATGTTTGAGCAGCCGCACAATGCTCATGGCCTTGAATCACTGGTTAGTTGTATGATTTGTACGAATGACTTGTGAGCACTTCCACCGTGCAAAGAAAATATTGATTCGCCGCGTCTGCCTTATCTCAGTATATTGGTCCCTGCTAAACGCAGGATGCTCTTGTGCCTTCTCGTTCGTACTTTTCTCCCAACGCCAACTACGCCGCATTGCTTGATGCACCCAACGTAGTAACTTGGTTCTAACGGCGCATTCAAATTAATACACAACTCTCACTAGTGTTGCCGCCGGCTAGCCAGTCGATTTTAAAAAAAGCGATACAGTATGGGAGATGGAGCAGGAGAAATTCTGCAAATATTTGGGTACCCAGTAGACCCAAAAAGCCGGAGGGTGCATTGCGAACGTTAAGTGTTCTGACCCAATTCTGACCCACTGGTCCTTCGGGAGCCGAAATCGACTCGTAAACGGCTTAAGTCAGATATCATCATACTTACTGCGGCGGCTGCTTAGTGGTGAGGGAAGTGCCTGTGGCCTTTTGGGTAATCTGAATGGTCAAATATTTTCAGATTTCTCCCGGCTGCATTCCTCGTGCTATATTGATTTAAAAAAAATCGATCGGCCAACCGGCGGCATCACTAGACTCTCACAACCCCGGACCCTTGCGACTTTCCATGCAATTCCGGCGCCTGCAACCCATCGTACAGTAAATAAGAACCCCCTTGCATTCCCCTTGCGCCCCCGATTAACCTCACGATTTTTGTTTCTCCGCCAAGCGATTGCCTATGATTATATAGTGCTGGCAGGGTTCGGTTCGGAAATCGGTCCGAACCTGAACCGAACTGAACTGAACGCCGCGTTCAAGTTCAACGTTCGGGTGGGGGTCGAACCGAACGCGAAGTTCAGGTTCGGCGTTCGCGCTGGGCGGCGTAAGTTTGAACCTGAACCGAACCCCGAACCGAAATGCCCTAAAGTTGAATGAATTTTCAACGTATTTGCCATTTCTGGCGCTATTTTCACCGTTTTACTCTCAGATTTAGGCTCCAACAACCCAAGGCTGGTACTGTAAGTGGTTTGGCTATAATTTCGACATTGTGCATAGTTGGATTTTCGACCTCGAAATTTTACAACCACTGTATCTCATGAAATATGGGTCAGTAACGCGCTTAACAAGCGCTATTAACTGCGCTCACCAAGTTCATACACAGTTGCAACACGTACATGCCCTCGTGCAACAAATTTCAACTCCCCGAGAAGGCCGATTGTTGCTCGGGTTCGAACACGTTCGAACGTTGAACCGAACCTGAACGCGCGTTCAGGTTCGGGGTTCGGCAAGAGCCTGAACCAAACGCGGCGTTCGCGTTCAGCGTTCGTGGAGAAGGGCCCCGAACCTGAACCGAACCGAACCTTGCCAGCACTACTATGATAGCAATTCCATTTCCATAAATAGACTCACTCGATGAGTTCGCAGAACAGACGAAACCGGCTCAGTGACCCACAAAAGGAGGGAGTGGGTTGGTCGCATCGCGCTGGAGTGAAATTACACGAGAAAGCAACGTCGGGTATCGAAGAATTTGTGCTGCAGCGGGTTTCGGATGGGGCCTAGATGGGGCCTCGAAAGTCGCAAGCGCGCAGTCGCAGTTTAGTTAGTCGGGAGGAGGAGGGCATGTTCGCCCGTCCTCGAATTACACGCAAAAACTGGGTGAAGACCAAGAAGACGTCCGTCCACCTTCGGCAAATTTTCGCCTCGCCTCGGCCCACCCGCCTCCCCCCTCAAAATTCGAATTCAATATCACTCAATAACTCAGACAGCGGTCAAAAAATTGGTATAACACAAGCTCTGCTGAAATAAATGAATCACTAGATACCAGAGAGATTCCGGAATACAGTGGCAATGGGTGTGAGCAGTTTTAATAAGTTTAACAATCCTCCAATGTCATACCATGACAGTCACGGTTTCATGTGCCTTGGAGGTGACCACTAGAATGTTGGAGGTCTCTTCATCCTTCGCCATGGCGATGGTAGGAGAGTGTAAGGTTGTGAGTTGAATAAGTGACTTCTGATGACCTCGCTCCAGAGTCACAAGCCTCACATCAATTGCCGCAACATCTTTGGCCTGGAGTGAGCGCTCAAAGAGTGGCCGAGCCGTTTTCCATAGCTCTGCTGCTTTGATGCTCTCTCCCTTCTTCTGTGCAACATCCCCAAGCCGCAACATACACTGGGCTCGACTGCGGTGAACATCCATGAAAGTGAATCCCTCCAATGCAACAATGAAGAGGCTCTGAGCTGTGACTTGATCCACATTAATGAATAAATCTCCGATGAACAGGAGTGCCTTGTGAAAGGCAAGTTTCTCTCTGGACATGTATGCATAACACAAGTAAAGCATTGGCCATTTTGCTTGTTGATGAAACTTAGTTGGCCATTTTGAAACATCAGCAAGTCTCTCCAGGCAGTATGTCACTCCTTCGGTGTCCTTGGCCCAAATAGACTGGAGACAATCCTGAAATAGTGTTCTTGCAGATGTTTCATTTCCCTCTCTCAAGTCCAGGTCTGCTGAAATCATGTCACAGTAGGCTGTGGCTCTGGGATTTTTCAGATCAGTCAATATTCCTCGGGCTCGGTGCCAAGGTTAGGTGCACAGTCTCTTTGATGGCACCAATGAGCACATCAATCTCCGACAGATTCAGGAGTGCAAAACCAGAGGAGTCAGAGGGTGGATCAAGCAGAGTGTTTTGCAAAGTCATAGCATGAATACTTCTAGCTTCAGCATATTCAGACTTTTGCAAGTGAATCTCTGCTTGACAGGTTGAGATTGAATGATAGAGAGAGCCACTGGTTATGCCACACACACTGAGCAATTCTTTGGCCCTGTTGAGCTGAGTAAGGTCACCCACATAGTCACCAAGGCCAATCAAAGATAAGGCAGTTATGTGCATTGTTCTGGAAACCTGATACAGATTCGTAGTCTGATATGCCAATTGCTGAGCATTTCTGCTGATGTTCAGGGCTGTTGTATAGTCTCCAATCCTCCACTTGAGCTCAGCCATTGTGATCAAGGAATCAGACTGTCCCTCACTATCTCCGATGGACTTCGATAGTTCCAGTGCCTTCTCAAGGAATTCCAAATGCTGAGGACTGGGCAGAGATCGAAAAAAGGAGTGTCCTGCTGCAGCATAAAACCTAGCTGTTGATATATGTAAGCAACATTGCAAGGGACAATAAATGGGACAACTGACATTCCAGCATTGGATCATGAAGGTGTTGAAGGTGGGATATGCCTTGAGTCACTAGCTGCTGAGTATCTGCCTGCCAGAGGAACTTCAAGTGTTCAATGATGTGAAGTATGTTCATCCGGTGATCACATAGGTGGATTGGAATCTTGCTCAACAGAGCTGTTTTACCATCTCTGGTCACCCGAAAGAAGGAGTTCAAAGAGAGAATACATTGTATGGTCTGAGAAAGATCTGGTGACCCTGGTCGTAACCCACGGTGCAGTACCTCATCCAGGTTCGCAAGGTTGGCGGTTATTTGTGTAAAAATATCTCTCAGCTGCTTGTCATTGTGCTTCTGATACAAGGCCAGGAGGTCATGGAAAGACTTCCGAATAGCTTGCACAAGGGCTTCAGAGGGAGGGGCAAACTGCTGGATGTGCTCTCTTATGGGTACAAGTGATCGGAGTCGGCTCTTGGTGTCTTTGTAGGCCAGTGAGGTTGCAATCAGCACAGATTTACAGGATTGGATATTGTTGATGGGAAGGTTGGATTGTGTAAGCTCTACATCGGAAAGTCCATCTGGCAAAATTGAGAGCAGGTGGAGCAACTCTCTAGCTCCAGGGGTGATGCGTGGACTGGAATAGGACAGTGCAATTGATGCATCCAAGTTGGAGGTCCGATGATAGCCAGTAGACAGGGCAGCAGTCTTCTCAGTCTTGCAACGAGCCAGGACATTGGCAAGGCCTTCATAGTCCACCAAGTGGGCCATGAGGTCTACTGCTAAAGGCATGTTCTCTGTAAATTTCAGAAGCTGAGTCTTCTCCTCACTTGCATGTGAATAATCTGTTATTTCTTCAAATATTTGCTGAGAAGCTTCATCTGACAATGGCTGCAGAGGTTGCAGAAAAGGTCGCGTCCAATGAACCTGGCCTGGTCTCTCTGAACCCCTCATAGTGATCTATTGTGTTGCTCAACATCACCAATAAAAGTGTGATGGATGCTTACTATCAGTGCAAGATGCTCCACATCAGCAAGCAGGGAAAGGAAGTTCTCCACACCACCACGAGACTGTATCAGCTCCCATGGTGTTTCCAAATTGTCAAGAACTAGGAGACAAGGGCTTGATTGCTGCGCAAAGTATCGAACCACAGGTTTGATAAGATTTTGGTCTGGTTCCAATCCTAGATGCAGACCAACCAGAGCGGCCAGTTCGATCACTGTAGTTGCAGGTTCTGCACTAACAAAGAATCTGTGTTCAAATTTGGCACAGGCATCTGTGTGATGAAGGGCAGCTCTTGCAAGGGATGTTTTCCCCATACCTCCTCCTCCGAGGATTGCGATCCTGGGTGAATTTTGAACCAAGGTTTGGATGATGTCCTTCAATTCAGATTCACGCCCGTAGAATATTTTCGGTGCCGAGGGCAACATGGAGAATGAGTTTGAGCTGTAGAAGGATGTAAGTGCAAAGGGATTACGAGGCAGAAAATTGTAATACCTGTTGGGAAACCCATTGGCGCTACTATGGAACCCCTGGTCTCACGATTAATTTGTTTCTAGCCGAAAAGGAAATTCCACACCGATGAGAACCTATCTGACACAGACCCATCTGAAAGTGTTGAAACAAGCTCAAATAATTCCTTATGCAGAAGTTCTGCTTCATGTTGGACCCGAACCACATCATTCCAGGTCATAACCTGCACCTGAACCTGTATGTTGTTCAGATTAATTCTCGAATATAATAAATCCCACCTTGAACACCTCCAGAGTGTGGTCTAGTCCAGCAAAACAATCTCTGAGTAGTCCATCGACTTTTCCCTGACGGAAAAATTGCTTGATCTTGTTACCATGCTGCTGTATCTCAATAAAGGTGTATATCTTTTGCAGCGTCCTACAAACAAATTATCTCAGTTATTAGCCTCGACTGTAGGAATTTCCCTTTTCTTACACTGCAAATGTGCTGACGTCCTCAAGAGTTGCGGGAGATAGAGATCCTACAGTTTCGGATCTCAAGTGTAGATAAATAATGGTATAAAGAACTTGGTGGATCCTTTCAACAAGTCGGAAGCACTGGTTCTTCTTGGTCTTGACGTTCTACGTTCGCTGGTCAAACACTGTATTATTTTTTGTATTTTCGAAACCATACCTGTAGTCCGGAAAGCAGAGCTTGAGTGGTCCTAAAAATCGGCTTAATGAATGGCGGTTCAAACACATCATTCAGATCATTGAGCAATGCCAGCACAGGGGTTAAGCAAGCGGTGATGTTGTTAATGCGGACTTCGGCGGCAGTGGGGCGACGGGCCATCGTGGAAGAGATGGACATCACCTTTGTTGTGGGGTTTATATACAGAATTCAGAGGCCGGATACTGTTAAAATAGATAGTCTCATGCTTGAATTAGCATGTCGGTCACGGTAACCTCTGGGACTCCGAGGTCATGCTTTCCGTCTTGGCATAGTTATCAATTGATTGCCAGGCCGGAAAGTGAAGGGAACTCCCGTTCGATGAATTAATGTGAATATACTGTACGGTCTCATTTTTCATTTACAACACCTTGCGCCGAGTACTTCAGGTGTGTGCGCGCAGGCAACGCAGGATAGGAACCATGGGGCTGCACCCGAACATCCCAGAATTGCGAAGCGGGTTAAAGCACCCGAGGCACCAAATTCTGATCTCCTTTGATTCGGGCGGAAGTAATAACAGACTCACGTAGATGCAATCACTTCACTTCACTCCAAGTATAAAATTACGGCTGTTTTCCTCTCCCCTTTTAAGCTTCGCGATTCCGGCTTCTGGGCTTCTCGGCTCCTGTTGCCGTGTTAATGCCCGAAATCCACTTAGGTATTCAGTGGTTCAATTTCTGCTCGGAAGGAGCAGAACTTGAAAGAGTTGACTGCCACACTCGTCTGCAATGCTTTTAACACAGTAGCCTTACCACTGGTGGCCGACTCGGCTCTGAACGGCACTCGTGGCATCGATCACTTGTGGTGGAAAACAACGTGAGCGAACAAACAAGACGGTAACGTTGAAGGGGGGATGCACGTTATCCTACTGTGACCCGCTCCCATCACTTGGGCGGCGGTCTGCTGCGTGGAGCTGAGTCGGAATGAAAAACCAGGGTGGTGCTCTGGCCTTCCAATCCGGATCGTACTGCCGCGTCCAGACCATAAGTGTGAGTTCTTCATCTCATGCCCGGGCCAGGAGACATAGAAGGAGGACGTAGGCCGGTCGATGAGCCGTACCGCGAGGTCGTAGAGGGCACCCATTCGGACGGGAGAGGACGGATCGTCGCAGTTGACTGTTGTCTGGGACCGAGATTCACCGCCGCCGGCATTGCGGATTTCGGTAACGATCAGCTTCGGCGCTGGGAGTTGGACGACCAGCATTCCGAAGAGCGAAGCATGTGTTAGCGAGGATTTCCTCCATTCAATGACTTATCGAGACAGAAAGTTCGAAATCCCTGGATCAAGGAAAGGTTCGTCAATTCAGAAGAACGAGACTCGAGAGAAAGGTAAGCCTCGGCGTCCAGTGTAACTTGAAGGAAATTTCTTATGGTAAAGAGTGCCTGCTACATCTCGTCGCCCGGGTCCATCAGGTACCTGCATATGTTGCTCGTAGTTGGCGAGACTGCGCTAGTGCTACTTTGCGCAGCAGAATATGTAGTATCGCCTGATCGTCCAGTTTCCAAACAGAGGATTGAAGCCAATCGACGCTGTGATTTACAACAGTCAAGTCGCGTTGAACGGTGTCGGAGCGGAGGTGGATTAAAATTCTTGAGAAAACATTAGGTGGATTGAGTAGGACGATTTCGAGACGCATGAGGCACGGCGAGCGATCTCAGGCAAGACAGTCCGGGAAACAGTCTCGAGGTTTGCAAGCGACAGTCGGAAATGGAAGAAGACCGGCGTTCGACGCGACGATACGCGGAGAGGTCCCCCTCGGGAAGGATGGATGCGAGAAGTTTGCATCGGCCTGTTGCAGTCGGAGACGACATGAATATTGTCAGGAAGATTGAGTCCAGTGCCTCAAGAAAAGGCCGCTTGTGCGTCATCGAGCAGCTTCTGGGTTCCAGCCAGGTTGGTCACCGGTGGGTTTTAGGCTGCCGATTGAGCTCCCTAGAGTAATTGTTACTGCTTTGCCGTGCCGGATTCGCGAAAGGAGTCGAGGACTAAGAAATTCGACATGACGGTTTGGGAGAAGCGGAGTTTGAAATGTCGCATCATGCCTGGGTTAGGGTTAGCATTCTCTTCTCATCATCCATAACGAGGTTCCCACTTCGCGACTGCCTTGCCGCTTCACCGGAACCCTTGAAAACCCTCAAATGCACCGAGGCAGGCGCCAGTTTGGTTCCCGAGTGCTACATGGCCAGGCGGACGCGGCAAGAGCAACGCTCGCTCGTAGAATCAGACGCTGTCGACTTTCCGTACTAGCACTGTGGCAACAAAGAGGAAAAACGTCTCTCGGCTCACTGCCCCGCGTTCGCCCTTGATGTAGCCCAGAGGGCTCGCAGCTTGACTGCGTTTCTGGACCTCCCTTGGACCTCCCCGTCCGACTGGAATCTTGATTACGACCGAATTCTCTGGCGCGGCGACCGAACGGCCAAGAAGACAGGAATCTTGAATCTAGCTTCAATTCTGAGACGACGAAACTCCATTCTCGACTTCCAATTGCTTCTAGCTTGACGTCGAGGAACTCACTTCACGAAGGACCATGCTGCTTATCTTGCCACGGTCCGGTAACGTCCTCTAGAAGACCACATAACCGCGCGTCTGCTCACCGTACCTCAATTGCCCACTGTCCTGCAAGTCATGTCTTTCACCGACCTCGGCATCCCGCCCTCCACCGCCACCGTCTCCGTCACCGCTTTCAACGCCGTCGATCCGCGCACTGTCTCCGTCCTCGCCAACACCCTCATGAAGCCTGTCGGCGCCGGCCACGAGCTCTTCCGCTTCCCCATCTTCACCTTCCTCATCACCCACGCCGCCTCGGGGCGCCGGGTCCTCTTCGACCTTGGCGTGCGCAAGGACCTCGAGAATACGGCGCTGGCGGTCGCGGCGGACGTGCGCGCGGGGCTGATCGTGATGCCCGTCGAGCGCGACTTCGTAGAGCAGCTGGGCGATTACGGGGTGGAGGCGGGGAGTATTAGCGCGGCGATTTGGAGGTGGGTTTCTCCTTTTTTGTCTGCGCGGTGAAACTGATGTTTGCGCTGACAGCCATGCGCACTTCGATCATATCGGTTTGTACGCTGCTTCAGGAAAAGAGAGAGAATGCTGACGATGATGCTTCAGGCGACGTGTCAAAGTTTCGAGCCTCGACGGACCTTGTGTTTGGCGTCGGCACGCCGTGCGAGACTCGCCCGTCCCATCCGCATGCTATGCTCATGGAGAGCGACCTTGCGTTCGTCTTCCCCCTCTCCCTTAAGCAGCCACGTCATTTACTCCGTCCAGCGGGCGGAACCTCGTCCCCATCGCCTTCGACGAATCGTCGCTCCAGATCGGGGGATTTAAGGCGCACGATTACTTCGGCGATGGAAGCCTTTACCTTCTGGACGTCCCTGGCGTATGTACTACCTTCCATAGTGTGCCAAGACCTGCTAACACGCCGTTCCAGCACCTCTCCGGCCACATGTGCGCCCTCACGCGCGTTACACCGACGAGCTTCCTCTTCCTCGGCGGCGACGCCGCGCACCACGTCGGCATGCTCCGCCCCACCGCCGCTCTGCACCGCGCCTTCCCCGCCCCACCCGCGCTCCTCACCTCGACCAAACGCTCCGTCGCGCTCACCGCCATTGCGCCCGCATCCAACGACACCACCGACGCCAAACCCTTCGACCTCGCAGCGCGCACCTCCCCCCTCCTCGACGTCGCCGAGGGCGGGTACTACGAGGACGCCCCCACCTCGCGCGCCTCCATCGCCCTCATCAGCGCGTTCGACGCCAACCCCGACGTGCTCGTCGTCCTCGCGCACGACGAGTCGCTGCTCGAGATCGTCGGCCCGGCGTTCCCTGCAAAGCTGGACGGGTGGAAGGAGAGGGGGTGGAAGGAACGGGCGGTGTGGGCCTTTTTGGAGGAGGGAAATGCGGCGTTTCGGTTTGGGGATAAGGTGGAGGTGGAGGGGGTATAGGCTGGGCGGCCGCAGGGTATTGGATTCGGCGCTCAATGCTTGAACTACTGCACAATCATCATGGAATCCGTAGGGTCGATTAGTTGTATGAATAACATGTAACTACCACAATTGCAATAAATAAATATCTATTATCTGCCTCCGGCTTATCACACTATGTGTATTCGTCGCCGCAAAGAGCAGGACGACGGTAATGCAGCGCCCGCGACTTTCGAGACTGTCAACTGCCGCTGCATGGCCGGATTCACTCGACTTGACCGTGTTTACAATAATACGACTCCGAGTCTTCACTGTCGATGTAATTCCACCTCCTCGAACCCACCCGACCTCGAACAACCAAAGCCCTTGCGTCTCTATCGCGCCCCGATTAAAGTCACGATTTTCTTCTCTCCAGGCAAGCGATTGCCTTTTATAGTAATCCTCTTTCCATAAACGGACTCGCTCCGCGATTTTGCAAAACAGACGAAACTGCCCCTCAGTGACTCGTCAAAGTAGGGCGGGGTAGGTAGCGCCACGCTGGAGTGGAATTACACGAGAAAGCGACGTTGCGTGTCGAACAATTCGTGTCGCAGCGAATTTTGAATTCGCCGCTTGAGAAAGTGGAGAACGCGCAGCCCACTGGCTCAGAAACGGGAGGAGGGGGCAGCGCAAGTCACCGTGAGCGCGAATTACACGAGAAAACCTCGCCTGGGGAAGATGTCCTCCTACCTAGCGCAGATTGTGGCCTCCCCTCCGCCTCCTCCTTCTGAAATTCGCATTCAATCCAATCTTACAGACAGCAGTCACAAATGGGTATAACACAATTCCCGCTACCAACCCTACCTACATCTAGAGCGACGTAGACGTAGACATAGACATACACAGAAACGGTATGTAGGCGAGCGGCGACGCGGAAAGGTCGTGTGAGACGAAGGACGCAAGGACGCACGCTCTGCGTGCCAGCGTATTTGGTTATGAAAGTATGTAGAGGCATGGATACGTAGGTGCGGGTTTGGTGGTGTGAAGGTCGGTAGTGGAAGGCAAAGTAAAAGTAAAGAGTAAAAAAAAGGCACGAGTCGGTCGATTCTGAAATATGCAGAGGCGGGAATGGGAGAGGATGCGTAATAAGCCCAAGAAGGTAGCGAGCGGAACGCGCCGAGGCGCTGGTGGTGGATATGGGTAACAAGGTCGGGGATGTGGGTGGGGAATAATAAACAACAGCGGTCGGAGTAGGTACAGTGCAGTCGGTGCAGTCGGGATCGGGGAAGCCAAAATCGAGGAGCCAGTCGGGGTAGAGAGCCAGTCGTCGTCGAAGGGGTGGGTGCAAGATACGGATATGTGCATCGAAGAGCAAGGCGTCTGCGCAATGGCTCGCACCACGCACACGCATGCGGGTCACGCCTGTTGCCCGCCTTCATCTCCTTCTCCTACGTCTTCTTCATCTCTTCATCTCACGACGGATCTACCGACTCAGCCTCGCCCCGGGCCCAGCACGAATCAACGGCGCCGCCCCGCCCAGCACCTCCCCGCTCTCGCTCCCGCTCGCCGACCCCGCGCCCTCCTCCTCGGGCTGCTTGTACAGCACGCGCATGCCGGTGTTTTTGAGCGTGGGGACGACCTCGGCGCCGGAGGTGTGCTTGGTGGAGGACGAGGTGTGTTTCTTCTTGGTGGCATAGGCGCGGAGCATGGCGTCGGGCGACATGGTGGGCGCGGACATGGGCATGGCGAAGGGCGAGGCGGGGGCGGTGGCGTTGGGAGAGCCTGTGGGAAGAGGAGGTTAGCGTGCGTTCGTGGAATCGACGGATAATGGACGGTGATGAATGCGAGGAGAGCGGAGGAGGAAGGGCAGGTATGTGGGGAAGAGGAAACAGAGCGTCCACGAAGAGAGAAAAGGCCGAGGGCAAGTAGCAGTACGACGGTAGACAAAAAAGGAAGCGTGCCCGTTGGGCGAAGCTTATATGTGGAGTCAAGTACAAAGTAAGAGTACACAGAATGAAGGACGAATAATGAGGGCGATAGAGTACGAAGGACTGGTACGTGGTGGAGAAAACAAGTACAAGTGGATAGGGGAGGGGAGGAGAAGCAGACAAAGAAACCCGACTCACTGTTAAAGCTGCTCGCCGCCGGAGTCCCGGGGTACGCAAACACCGTCTCCGCAACGGGCGGCGCGAAGAGGTAATCGCCGCCTTCCGAGTCGGCGTCGTCGGCGCCGGTGCGCATCACTGGAAAGGAAAGGGAGGTTAGTATGAGGCGGTGACGAAAAGGAGGGAGGAGAAGAGAGCGGAAAAGGAGGACACGGAGACCGAGTCCGCAGAGACCATCCTCGTCCGCAGCGGCGACATGCGCGGCGCAGACGAGAGTCTCGTCGGGCGCCAAAGGTCGGACGCCCTCAATCGCCTCCCAGAAAGGGAAGGGACGACGTAAGAACCTGGAAGGAAGAAGCTCCTCGGACGGGTGCAGCGCCGACGAAGGACCAGCTGCCCATCGTCGAGGCTCGATAAGATCCACCACAGGCAGCGTCCCCGTTTCGTCGTCGGCACGGGTCGACATTGAGACGCCTCCATCCCCCGCGCGCAGCACGGACGACGACGCACCCGCATCCGCGTCTCGACAACCACCTCCCCGCCGTCTTCCTCGTCGTAGTCTCGCGCAGCGGGGATGCCAAACACGCGGGGCACCGTCTACATCTTCAGAACACCACACACAAGGTCGACGACGCAGGCCACGCACGCCTCCGTCCTCGACGCGAGCACGACCATCTCCACCTCGATCGTCTCACACGCGAACTCGACGACAAGCCGAGCTGCGTCCCGGGCTCGCGCACAAGACATCAACGTCCCCATCCCCCGCGCACCACCATCCGCATCCGCATCGTCTCGACCGCGTACACGGCGGCAAGGACCACGACCACGACCTCCCTCCTCCCCGCGCGCATGACTATCGCCGTCGACCATCGACGCCAGGGATGGGTAGACGCCATCCGCACACGCAAACCCGACGACGACACCCTCAGCTGCGCCCTGGGCTCGCGCACAACGACCTCCTCCCCCCCCTGTCGCCGCCGTCGACGCCAGGGCCAGATAGACGGACGCGCAAGCGCGAGCGCGACACCGGTGCATGGTCTTCTCATCCCCATCGTCTCGACCGCGTACGCGGCGGCGAGGACCACACGCACGAAACACAGCGTCCCCCCCCCCCGCCCGGTGCACGTTATCCACTGGCACGACTCACGCCATCGACTCCCTGCCCGCCAGAAACGCGCCGCCGACGTCCGCGATCATCGTCCCCCCGCAACAAATTCCACTTCAAAGAGAGAGAACGCATAACCAGACAAGACCAAGTACTCACTGCTCAACGCCCCAAACACCTCATCCATCTCCCCGTTCCCGCCCACGAAGCCCGAGTTGCGGTTCGCCGAATTAGCGGAAGAAGAGTGCGAGCCGGAACGCGTCATGCGGCGGCGGATGTCGTCGGGGGTGAGCGTGAGCTGGGGAAAAGTTAGCACTCAGATAAAAAGACGAAGACGAGGAAAGACGCAAAGGCAAAGGGGGAAAAAATCGAGACGGGAGGCAGAGGTAAGTGAAAGGTCAAAGGTCGGAGTCCGCCAAGTCCGCGAGCGACGAGAAGCGGCGAGGACGATAAGAAACGACGCGCGTCGCCCGCGGCGACGCAGCCCGACAAGGACGAGAAAGCAAGCGCAAGCGCAAGAAAAGAAAATAAGTGCAGCATCGCACGCCAAGGCCAAGGCCAAGTCGCGGAAACAAGGGACGAGAGCCATAACGCCCGCCGACGCGGGCAACGGGCAAAGAAAGAAGAAAAATGCCCAAGTCATGAACGACCACCACGCGCGGGGCAAAAAAACGACAAAGGCGCGCATGCGAAACGAGGACCCGAGTGGACGACGCCAGCACGAACGCAGACCCCCGCACGTCGTTCGCGAACGCCAGATGTGGGCTCCGAGCAAGTCCCCAAAGGAAGGCAAGTGCGCAAAATGGGCAGGGTCGCGAATCGCAAAGACGATGTGGACGCAGCGCCATCATCGTCCCGCTCGAAAAAGAAACGCGCACAAAGGACGAAGGGACGCCGGAAAACCGCGGACTAAGAGAAACGCGCCGCCCGTTGGGAAGGACGCACGACGTCGTCTCCGAGTCGGCACCGAAAAAGCAGGCGTGCGGAATAAAGGACAAAGTCGAATCGCTAAGGCGCACGAACGAAGCACGCGGACGAGCGAGGACGCCTGCACGTCCGCCTCCTCGTCGGCACGAAGAGACGCGGCCCGCACGTCCAAAGACCAAGCTCCAAAATCCCGTAAAAAAACAAACACTCACCGGGCCCGCAGTCTGCCTCGGGCTCGTAAACGCACTAACCCCACCACTCTCACTCCCACTGCTTGCATAGCCACTATACAGCGGCGCGGGGGCGCCAAACGTATTAACCGCATACGCACTATCCGCGCTCGGTTCGTACGCCCCCACCACCGGCGAGGTCGAGTAGGAGTACGCGGGTGCGGCGCCGGGCGAGGGGAAGCCCGAATGCGGCGTCGGCGTGGTGGGGCTGAAATACGATCCCGCGTTGGCGTCGTACGCCGCGTCGAACTCGTTATTGCTGGCCGACATATCGGGGTAGTTGATAGTGTGTACGCGACCGGTGGGGGAGACGGATTGGGCGCCATAGCCGCCGTCGACGCCCTCGACGCGCTCGCCACTGCTCCACGCCGAGGCGTTGGCGTACACGCTCTGTCCGTGTCCCGCGCTCGCCGCGTAGTTCGAGTTGCCCGAGTAGGTCGACGGCGCAGTAGCAGAGTACGTAGACACGCCACGATCCCCAAACGCGGAAATGCGCGACGGCGAAGGCAGGGCGGGGACGGGCGGCGCCTCCCCCTCCACAAAGTCGTTATAGGTGGAGGCGGTATGGAATGCGCGGCTCCCGCGGCTGTACACCGACGCGCTCCCCACGCTGGGGCGCGGGTGCGCGGCGTCCGCGAACGACACGGCGCGCGACGTGCGTTCCGGGGGGGTCGCGTGCGTACGCGGACGACGTGCGCCGACACCAACACCCACGCCTGAGCCCAGGGAGGTGCGCGGCAGGTCCTTCTCGCTGATCTCGATGCTCGCGCGCGGCTTCTCGCCCATGACGACAGGCTCACCCTCGACCGCGCCGGGGGTGATCGCCCCAAACGCAAAGATGCTGTTGCGCGAGTGCGCGATGGATTGGCGGACGGCTTCCTTGGCGCCGCCGGGGGTGATGCTCTTCCAGTCCGCAGAAATAGTGCTCATGCGCTTGTCGAGCTTCTCGCTCCAGGCACTGCGCTTGGCGGCCCCTTTGGCGCGGGAGACCTTGAGGTAGGCGAGCACGAGGAGGAGGACGAAGAGGAGGGGGAGGAGAACGGCGGCGGCTTTCTTGCCGGCGGAGAGGGAGTGGGAGGAGACGCCGGAGACGACGGTGGTGGTGCCGCCGGTGCTTGAGCCGCCGGAGAGGTCGGCGGCGGCGGGGACGCCCGAGGCGGGGGCGGCGTAGGTAGCGGTGAAGACGGGGCCGGCGGGGATGGTGCTCAGGAAGGGCGGGGTGCCCGCGGGGACCACCATTAGCTGCAGGCTGCAGTGTGCGGTCGAGTTCCACCATTTGGGCTGGAGGGCGAGGGAGTGCGAGTCGCCGGCGTAGGGGACGCCGGACCATTTGTGCATGATGGGTAAGGCGGCGCCGGGGGCGTACAGGTACACGTCGACGAGGGAGGGCGGGCCGGGGAAGCAGTTGAGCGACGAGTCCCACGTTACGTTCAGGGGCGACAGCGAGTCCACCGTCGAGCCCAGGGCGGGCGCAGAGTAGAACCCCCCCGTCGCGCATTCTGCTACGAGTTAGCACAAGCCTTGTACTCAGAGGGGCAACGCACTCGGGTCAACGGTACTTGCATCCGCGCGCCTGGTCCTGGTGGTACCGGGGGTGTGGCGGAACGGCGCACCGGCCTTGCCCATTCTAAAGTGTTCAAAGCCCATTATTCTTTCTTCTTTCTTGCTTTTGTTAACGAGGGGGATGCGGCTCGCTGGGCGAGTCGACTAGAAAGGGGCGGCGATATAAACTCCTGGCCGAGGGGGAGTGCTCGGAGGAGAGAGAGATTGTCCGGAGGCGTGAGGGCCGTGGACGGGAAGGAGCGTGGGGGTCGGGGGACGACGACGGTGGGGAGAAGAAAGCGAGATGCTTGGTGTCACGCCTGTCACAATACACGATGGGCGATCACTGATGTGTCGCCTGGGCGTCTAGGCAACCTCTTCAGCGCTTGCTTCCGTGGTTGGCCTCTGGAGTGCACCTCGACGAGGGGAGCAGCAGAGAGCGCTTTATAGACCCTGCTCACCCGAACAGCGTGCTAGAACGCGCGATGCTTGAGGTAAACCAGGGCGCTATTACGCGCACGTCCATGTGTCTTGGCTGATGATCGACAGTTCGATGAAACGCAGTTGTGAACAGTACTGTCTTGTTGAGCTGTCCGCGCCTCAAATTAGTGTCACACCCGCCCGATTCCTTGCAGTACCAAAGTCCTCAATTCCAAGGGTAAGAACTAAACCCGGTCGCACACGGCGTGCACCTGCCTTCAATGAGTGTCTTCCGAAGAATAAATAGTGACAGCTCAATCGCAAAAGTCTATTCAGTTCAACGCCGGGTTGGCTTCCAAGCTAGAGTCGCAGAACATTGCCCGGTATCACTAACTCGTATTCAGTCCAACGGCGGAATAGAGTTCCCCAAGACGCGTTAGGTGAGTTCACAGCACAATTTCGTTCTCATAAACCACCCCGCTTTTTGTAAGGTATTATCACACCTGTCGCACATGGTGTGCACCTGCACTCAATTGTCCTATGCGATTGAATACCGCAGGACTCCCCGTTCGACTCGGGGTCGGGTGATACGATCGAGTGACCCGTGTTTTTCCTTTTGCTTCCTTTCTGACCTGGGGCTAATATCGACACAGTTTATCGAACCGAACCATGGTCATCGTCTCCCTCCATCCATCAAGCTTCCGAGGCGGTTTCGAGGCGCTGGGTGAGTTGGATTATCGATTCACGCAGCACAATTTCGTCCTAATAAAACGGCGCACATTTGCAAGATACTGCGCACCCGGGGCACAGAGGGGTGCACCTGCTTTCAATAACAGTGAACTGTGTGATACCTGCAGGACCCCCCGTTCGACTCGGGGTCGGGTGATTCAGGAGTGCAAAGGATTCCCTTTTCTGTCTTTCTTATTCGTTTTATTTTCTTCCCGGCGAACAATACGACTGGTCATTTAAGGATGCGTACCGTTCAGTCGTTGGGGTTACCCTTAAGTCGTTCCGCCCAGGTGAGTCCAGTGGTTCATTCAAACTTGCTTCAACTAACGCGCCTTCTGCAGGATATGAACACCCGGGGCACACGGCGTGCGCCTGCACAAAGTCCGACAACTGCTTGTTGGTGACGCGGGACCCCCCGTTCGACTCCGAGTCGGGGCCGGGTGATTCTCGTCATCCTCTTTTCCTTTCTTACCCAGCGCAACGTCGTCGACATCTGCCATTCGGAATACGACTCTCAACGGACGATATTCGACGATACTTCAAGATTTCGATGCGCTGGCTGAGTTCAACCATCGACTCAACCAACAGTTTCGTTCTCATAAACTCCCGCGTTTGTTGGAAGGGATGACACCCCCGAGGCACATGGTGTGCACCTGCGACAGCTCAAATGGACCCAAAATGTTCAAAGCATGGCTACCCGTTCGACTCGGGCCCGGGTGATTCTGCGGCTAAGTGAAATCTGTTTTTTTTTTTTGTCGCCGTTCTCATCCAGCGCCCGACGTCTGTAGCACATTGACCGCTACCTCGTATTCAGCTCAACGCCGGCGATACATGAGCTGGTTCCCAAGCTTGAGACATGTTAGTGAGTGAACCAGCACGATTTGGTTCCAACAAAGCGGCTCACTTTCTTGAGAATATCAGCACCCGGGGCACAGGGTGTGCGCCTGCACAAAGTATGACAGCCACCTCGCTGGTGACGCGGGACCCCCCGTTCGACTCGGGGGAGGGTGATACGCAGTTCAACCATTTTTTCTCTTTTTCGTCACCCTTCTCATGCAGCGCCCGACGTCGAAGAATATTGACACGGTTCAACGGCGCGTTGCTTTTCAAGCCCTCGAAAGTTCAAAAAACGCGTTAAGTGAGTTCAACTAACACAGTTTCGTTCTCATACAACGGCTCACATGTTGTAAGGTATAACACACCCGAGGCACAGGGTGGGCGCCTGAACGAAGTATGAGAGTGATCCTACTGGTGACGCGGGATCGATATCCCCCGTTCGACTCGGAGCCGGGTGATGCGGAAGGTGGGCGTTTGCTTTTTCTTTTTCCATGCCCCAGCGCCACTTTGTCACTCACTGGGCCATTCAACGATGATATTGACACGGTCCGACAGATTATAGTAATTTTGCGATGCTGGGTGAGTTTTACGATGCATCCAAACCGCGCAATTTCTTGCTAACGAAACCGGTCACATTTTGTAAGGTATAGCACACCCGAGGCACAGGGCGTGCACCTGACGAAGTTCGATTATCTCCTGGTGACGCGGGACCCCCGTTCGACTCGGGGTCGGGTGATTTGCGTTGTTTGCTCGTTTGTTTTCTGTTTTGTAGGTGTTCTCATCCAGCGCTGAACCTCGAAGATGTTGACCACCAACTCATATTCAGTTCAACCGTAGTGGCCCATCCGTAGGGTCTCAAGCTTGAAGGTCTCGACGCGTTGGGTGAGTTCGAGCAGCAATTCTCTTTCAACGAACTGCCCCGCTTTCTTGTAGATATGAACACCCCGTTACACCCGGGACACACGGTGTGGAACTGCCTTCAATGCGGCGACGCTCGAGCATTTGTTGTAATGCAGGCGCTACTGAGCTTTGCAGTTCGGCTACCGGGGCTCTCGGGTCCTCATATCTTTGGCCTGCGGCTACTGGACAAAACTCTGTTTGCTGATGATCTTCGGCAACAAACAGATCATCGCGGCTGTAATACCACCTGTAACAGCCGGACACAGATGTTCGACGTAGTATGCGCCGACGGCGATGCTAAATTTCCGGTCGCTATCCTGCCCGAAATGCGGATCGCGTCGGGGGATGGGATCTTATTAAAGAATCCTACTACATCCTTTGAGATGTGGCTTACTGGATCCGTTGATTATGCGATGTGTACCTATGAAAACGAGAGTGAATGGCAGGGTGCGATCTTTTCAACGGTCCCGCTGCAAGTACTGGCTTCTCACATTCGGGTCCTTTAGGCCGCATTCTGAACGCCGATGTTCATGATGTCGGACGTTTAGCGCGTTCGAAGATCTTCCTCACGATCATCGAGGGGAAGCGGCTCGAAGATAAAACACTATATAAGTTCATGCCGGAGGCAATCTCCCAAGCAGCTGCATTGTGCGAGGCTACCAGGTACTTTCTTTCTCCCCGCCGCCCACGTACCCTCACCATCGTTCTCAGGTCCACAGCCGTCAGATTTTGTCTGGCCGATGGCCGCAAGTGGATCTTTTCGGTATTCGCCAAAGACGATCGAGGGGCAAGAGTCTCTTACGAAGGGAATGTTGTCTCGATATTGGAACCCAGATTCGATGCGGAGGGTAGAGACACTGCGTGGGAGCAAAGCATTCACCAGGTTGTGGAAATCGTTTATCATTGGGTGTGCGTCATTTCAGCGCGAGGTTCCTTGCTTACACAGATGATGACAGCTAGTTACCGAGGAACATCCTCTGGCGGACGCGCTCTATCGGCTGGAGGACCAATGCACGGTAAGATTTGTTGCTATATCTTTCTCATCGTCTACATATACGGCGCCCGGATTCAGTTCGATGCCGAAGTTGCAATCTACTCTTAAGCTCACATGCAGTCAAAATTACCCTGTATCGGCTGCCCCGGTGGTCCATTGAAAGAACTTTGATTGTGAGGAGCTGAAGTCCCTCTGCAGTCTACCGTGATCTCAAGATAAATTACCTCTCTCCCTATGGGAAGAAGGAAAGCAGCGAAAGAGCGCAAAAAAGTAGAACGTCGCCGGCGCAGCCAGTACGAGAAATATTTATGGCGATTAGTGCTGGAAAGATGTATCTGACACCTGGAGGTTCGAAGAGATCATCACAGCCCCCATCTTTGCTTCAGCAAGTCCGAGCCGCGCTCCGCGAAGGCATAGGTTGCTGCCTGTGTATGCCCCGCCGGCACAATGGGCTGTCATTACTTAGTACTTGTGTGGAATGCGAACGACGAACAAGCGAAACTCACCACCACCGACGCGTCAATGACGCTCAGGCCCACCGCGCCTTTCACCTGCAGGTCCGGATCGACTACGCCGTAGCGCGCACCGCGGGCGGACATCCCGGCGGTCCCCACCATGTGCAGGTTCGGGGCCGCCGTGTTGCGGATCGTGGTTTCGAGGTCGGCGGAGCTCAGGTTGGCGAGATTCGGCGTCATGGCACCGAGGAACCCGCGCCATGCGGGAGCACTGACGAAGCGCTCAGCGAGCGAGATACCATCGCGCATCGCGAGTAAGTCCCATTCGTTGGAGAAATACCCCGGGTTGATAAGCGGGGGCGCGAACGGGTCGCTGCTGTTGATCACGACTGAGCCGCCTACAACAAGTACAGGAACTCAGCGGGCTGCGGAAAAGGGATGAATGAACCGGAAATCACTCACGGCTGACGGGGCTGACGACGGCAACGAAGATACTCAGGGAGTTCCCTGGGGTCTGCGAATGAATGAGGAAGTGAGTGTGCGCACGAAAGGCCAATTAAAGCGCTGAGGGTTGAGTAAGTATTGAAGACGCACCTGCCCTCCAGGAACGAACGAGAACTCAAGATGCGGCGCGTCTGGCCCAGCCGCGGGGTCGGCGTGCACGCCGAACGCGGGCGACCCGCGCGGAAGACGCGCCCACCCCAGGTGCGTCATGTCGCCCGAGTCGACGAACGGGCCGGTGCGCGAGGCGTTCCACTGCGCCAGGCCCTCCGCGAAGCGCGTCGCGTTCTGCCGGAGGGAGTCGAATGTCACGATGTCGGTGGGGGTGGAGGTGGCGTTGAGGGCCCATTGGAGGATCAGGAGCGGCTGGTCGGAGGCGTTCTGCCCGACGCTCGGGAGGTCGAGGATGGTTGGGATGCCGAGGGCGCTGAGCGTTGAGTGGGCACCGATCCCCGAGTTCATGAGGATCTGCGGACTGCCGATTACGCCACCAGAGAGGACGATCTCCTTTGCCGCATGGGCGACAAAGAAAGATTCTCCTATGGGAGATAGTCAGTCGACGTACCCTACCTCGCCTGATGGATGCAAACCGTATCTAAACTCCACCCCGCCGAAGGTCGGCTTCCCCTTCTTCTGTGTTGCATTGACGAGTTTCGACACCTGTGCATGCAAAAGAACATGTAGATTCTGCCGCTGAATGAACTTAGGCGCGAAATACCCCGTCGCTGAGGTGCTCCGCTCCCCCCCACCAATAGTAGATTGCACCCACGCTATATATATTTTCGCGTCAGTCATGAATCGATCTGCACAATTCACAATGCTCGTGCAGACGCACAAACTCCCAACTCGTTCCCCGAATTTGGGTCCAAATTGAAAGGGAAGTCATCTGGAAGCTCCTTGGTCGTTTGGATGATCTTTCCCTCGAAGAACGGCAACGCGAAGCCAGTGAGGCTAACGGATATTGGGCCGTTGGTTCCATGGACGTGGGGATTGAACTGCCCCCGGGTATCATGCTGGTCCGCCGGTGGGGACCATTTTTCCGTCTTATGAGTTTCGTGAGTTGTGATTCAACCCAATAACCGCTATCTGTTGAATGGAGCCACGTACCTTGAGGAAGTAAGGGAAGAGTTGGTTCCAGGACCAACGGGCGTCACCGGACAACTCCGCATAACGGTCGAAGTCCGCCGCCGCGCCTCTGGTATACGCCATACCGTCTGAACGTATGGTTAATATGGCGGCCGGCAACGGAGATACGGAGAGGCATACTGTGCGCACTGCATCCCCCCAGTATGAACGCTTATCGATTCCAGAGTGAGTGAGTATCGCCCTCGGCCTGGGCCACACAGGAAACTCACCCCGGTTATACAATACAGACCGCCCATTGAACCCGGGAATTGGCGTCGTTGTGTAGTCTGCGATGCGTGGTCAGTCATGAGTCTAGAATCCCGAAAAGATGTACTTACTCCAGCTGTAGGTGGGGTCTAGGAACATTTGAGTGGAGAGGAACGGAACCTCCGACTCGAGGACTCCGATATTTCTGTTCCGGTGAAGTCTACGACAGAATGTCATGGATGTACATACTTACGATGGCCCGGCCTCCAATACAAGCACCGAAACGTGTGGGTTCTCCGAGAGGCGATTGGCAACGACGTTGCCCGCGGTACCCCCTGGAGGTGAGGGTCAGTTTAGGGTAGTGATTTCAGCGGGATGGGTCGTACCACCCGCTATCACAAAGTCGTAGTGCAAACCAGGGAGGTCGGAGACGTCTTCGTACAACTTGCACAAACCGACTCTGCTGAGGACGGACAGGGCGAAGAACGTGGGCAAGAGCATCATCGCGTTGGCGGATCCCAGTTTACGTGTCCTTTAAGTACCGCATATAGCACGTTATTATCGCACTTAATGCACGGTTTTTGACGGTGGGAAACATACCGACTGACTGCCATTTGGTGACGTCGACCGTGACGACGGCTTGTGTGGGTTTGGTCTTGAACGACCTTGAATTATCGGGCCGGCGAGTCAAACGGAATAGTCGTGAAGACGAAGTGTGTTCTGCTTCCCCTACCTAAGACTAAGGCTTCACCTATGATTTACTTCTGAGTCGTCAGGCTGGTGAGAAGAAATGATAAGCAACTGCACAGACCACGGGGCATTTCAATGTGGGCAATTAGTCCGAAGCCGGGCCGAAATGCCCGTCGAGATTGTCGCTACTGGAAAGTAAAATTTAAACGGACGGCTGGCGAACGCTGAATCGGGAGCGCGACGGCGTCGTGACGTCGTGGGAGGAAGCAAGGGGGAATTATTCTTGGCGTACATTTATAATTTCACTTTCATTCCTTCTCTCCTCCCTTTGCAAAATTGAAACGTTGTCGGCCACATGTGGGTTTCCAGCAGAAGACGAGTGCAGAAGGATTTCATATGGGATGTTGAACAGCGTGCTGGATCCTGCGACCGGGGGAAAGGCAGCTCTTGTGCTTCCATGTGGTGAGCTTGGCACGCCGCACGCGGCAGATGTAGAGACACTAAAGGCCAAGATTCCCATCGCCAGGAACGGAGGACTCACTGCGTTTTCAGCAAATACTCCCTGGGTGGGCCA